>KN886889.1:40283-55697 GCA_000934455.1 Apostichopus parvimensis
ATAATTCTGTTTAATTAAACATATATATTTGTATTAGTTTAGATGTTCCACGAGGGTAAACAGTACTTGTTTGAACATTCCACGAAAATATTTACAGGACATATGTGATTGATTGCATTTCCTTTTGTTTCAAGCAGAAATAGAGAACGATAATGTCACCCAAACAAAATAGGCCTATATTTTTTATATTTATTTATGCTTTTCTTCCGAATATTCATGAATCATTGTGCATAATAAAATTTCTATAACCATGGCACGTGTACTGCAAGCCAGAATATTTCATGCTATAAACAGTTGTTTATGGAATAAACAAAAGTATTCATGAAAAAATTCATTAATTTTTCTACTTAATTGAATATATTTTAAAAACTTTTAATCACTTTACTTGTTAATAAGATCTTCATTGAGGTTAAACAGTGCTTTTTCTTCTTCGAACTATTTAGACTTTATACTACCATTAAGCACGTTTCACGAATAGCCTGTCTCAAGTTAATGATCAGAAATCTAAGAAAGAAGAACAAACGTGATAATGATATTATGAATTAAAAGTTGATGTTTAAATGTTGCATATGCTACATTGATGCAGTTTGATATGCCTTACAAAGGAAAAGATTGTACCCTAGTATCTTTTTCTCCTTCGTTTGACAAAGATTTTTCCCCATTCCCAGCAGCATGCTTTTAAGGTGATGTATATTAAATGCTAGAAGAAAAAGATTATTTCAAACCAGAAATGTCTGATGAAAAGCGTCAGATTATCAGATTGAAGTAAAAGATGAATTATTATCGGCCTGTTATCACACAGTTAAACTTGTTTGTTTTCAAACTTGCTTTGATGAACATTCAGCCATCTGAACTTCAGACTGTGGATAGTCACTTGGATACAAAAAAAAACGCACCAATTAAGCTGTGTGTAGTTAGGACATAATGCTGCGGAAAATAAATTTCAATTGCGTAAAGTACGCTGAAGTTGTTAACCTGCAATGATTGGTTGAAACACTCTAGAATGTTGTAAACTGCACTACGCTACAATGAATCTGCACGTGAAAGCACACAAGATGAACCATTTTTAGTAATATGAAACCTGACGACGACACTTAACAACATTTGTAGTTAACTATAGCTTATGTGAACTTACTGCTACTTATTTGACCTCATTACAGATATGAAAAAAATCAATTGAGGAATTATTATGTTTTTAAGTGATTGTTATCATTCATTAACGTATACAGCACCGTTAATTCCATCGAGTTCATAAATATCTTCAGTTTCTTTCGTTTTTTTAGTCTTTGAACTTTTTGGTTTTAAGTACTCATCCTCGTCTATGTCATCAAAGGCCTTGTTTTCCACACTGACGTCATATCTTGGTAAACCAGGTGCATTCTGTGAGGTTTCATTCTTACCCTTCTGTGGCAGCGGGATGACATTCTCTTTTGTTTTGTATAGTTTATAATAAACAACAACAAGACAAACAACGACAATGACCAGAACAATAGAGAGCAAAATAACAACAATTAATAGAGGGCGTTTGGAGGTTCCTTCAGTCTTAGGTGACTGGTTTAACGACGTCGTTGTGTAGCCCGCAGTTATCGGTTTAACGTCGTCAGCTACTGTTACCTTCTGTACGATGGTCAAATTTAGCCCGTTTGAAACAGTACACTGATAGGACCCTTCCAAGACTTTCTGTATGTTGCTGATTACCAGGGAACAATTGAAACAGGTCCGAACATGGATTAATGACATCTCCTCCCCCCGGGCAGGGCTTCCTGTGGGAATCTGCCAATCGACATTTGCGATCGGTGGGTCTGCGCCAATTACAGGACAGGTTAACTTTAACGTGTCTCCATCATTGACGTGTACATCTAGATTTGCATTCTGATCAGGTTTTGGTGCACAGACAAAATCACTCTCGGAAAGAGATAACAGAGGGCGTCCATTCACAAAGGATGGAATCTCACAAATCGGCTCCACTGAGTTATTATTGTTCAGGAATCTTTGAAGACGAGATGTATTTAAGCTTACATATCTCTGACTGCAATCACAATTCCAAGGGTTTTCATATAGGATGAGATTAACCTTATCATGAAGAAAACTTTCAATGTCCTCTTCATGAAATCCAGTAATGTTGTTGCCGTGTAGGTCGATGAGGCAATAGTCTTCAACGAATCTAATATTATCATTAAACGAAGAGACGGTGAAGTTATGAATATCGTTGTTATTTAACAAAAGATGGATTTCCCTGATGTATGTTAAAACTTGGATTGCAGATGAATGAACTGATAGTATTCTGTTAAAAGAGAAGTCGATTAGTATTCTCTTAATAGAGCGGAGACTCAGATCATTTACGAAGATGGATGCTTCCTCCAAATACTCTATCTTATTAAATGACAGATCGATCACAACGCGTACCTCATATGCTGTATCATAAACTTGGAATAAAATTGCCCTTTGTGATAAACGAAGAATGGCGTTATGTGAAAGGTCTAAGTGGAAGTCACCACATTGAGACAAAAGAGACTGCCAATATACTTCGACTGAATTGATCTGATTATGACTAAAGTCGTAGCTACATTCAGTCAAACTTGCCTCTAACTGAGATATCCCATTCTTGGTAAAGTTCACATTTTGAAAGTTTCTTAGTGATCCACAAACACTGAAGTTTGAAAGTCCCAAACCACTACAGTCCAACGTCCTCGTGACATTGTTACAAAAACAAGGACAGTTAGATCCGCAGAGAGTTTGTCCAAAGTTGACGTTGTATAAAACGGTACAAAGTAACACCAATAAAGAAATAACTGAGCAATACATCTTGAATCGTCCTTCCTAATAATAAAACCTTGAAAAGACTGTAACTATGCCGTCGATGTATTGTAGCGATCCTGTCAGATTGTCCAATGGTAGTAGAATAATAAATCGTTTTTCATTCCGACCGTTGCGTTCGGAAATAATTCACCAAATACTATACACTTATATTTAGCCTTTCACTATATACTATGCAATACTGTATACTTTATATGTATTTAACTTCCGTGTACCAAGTCTGCAGTTAATACTGCATATGTATATATATATACATATATATCATACAATCCGCACATAATATTACTGTAAGGTCCACCAAACTGTCACGCTTCGGCGATAGGTAAACATGACCTGTTTTTGTTTTAAAGTTCAGGATCCTGCAGTGGCCCTATAGTGAGTGGTACAATTATTTGACTGAGTCATGCATGGAAACGTGACTAACGGAAATAACGAATTGAATAGAGCCAACGAACGCTTCATCAGAAGACAAGTTTAAACCCCGAGGTTGGTCAGCCGTGAAACCACTTGGTAACTCACAAAGTAACATCCTCCTTTACACATATACTAAACACGTATCTTCATTTGTAGCAGATACCGGGATGCGCGCATGATTGTGATGTAGGCCTATATCATTAACAGAATGAAATAAGATCGTCATACAGTTAACGAAACTTGAAACGACAATATTAAATGTTTAAAGCCCTTTAAAGACAGGAAACTTAATGTATTACTTGTTTCTGAATATATTTCCGCTCACTATGTTTAGTTTAGTTTAATTTCCTATATTTGGGTACATAATTAGGTTCAACGATGACGTCATCAAATCTTTGGCTCTGTTCATCTCGTTATTTCCGTTTATTTACGTTTTCATGTATGACTCAGTCAAATAAATGTACAATAACTACAATTGTTTTTTAGGGGGATGTTAATCACAACGGAAGACACTCTGATACGGTAGTTAACTTTTTCTTACCAGTTCGTCTTAGCAAGTTCCTCAAAGTATAGGCTACTTGCATATAGTGTCACTGTTATGCAGGCTCGTACATACACATCATACTGTATTAAGAATCGTATGCCATGTAACGTGTGCAAGAGCAAGACATATACGAAACAAGCCAGAGCTTAATGTAATATAACATAAATCACATTTTCATTAGTATATTCAATCAAAATATCAGAAACTCGCATTGATAACATTTTCCTTCTCTATTTCTTTAACTTCTTGTGTTTTATTCTAAAGCAAGCGAATCCTCGACTCTGTAACTCAAGGAGCTGCAGCCGTAAACAAATACTGATGTAGACTGTATCAGGCTGTTCATACTGTTGTGATCTAGTCAAATACAGGGAATAGGAGCTAAATATGAAGCGTGTACAATTATCGTTTGTCGTCAATTAAAATGCCACAAATGCACACCAATGATATATCTCTTTTCTTTTCCGTTTTGGAAAACTACGGCACAGTAACTCAAGGAGTTTTAACTAGAGGAGGACGTCGTACAAAATGTATCATTCTTTGTACCGAGAAAGCAATAAATTTATCAACCTAAAGCCATTTTCTAACGCAGAGTGTTCGGCATATGGTGGCTTTGAGTGAAAAGGAAGGAAGCCTAAGTCATCGTTGCAAACTTGAAAGAAACATTGCGAAGTTCACACGATGAAACAGGACCGAGAGAAGGACGAATAAACTAGGTCGGTTCAATATGAAACCTTGTTTATAAGTGCTTAGACAACACAGGTTCATTACAGCTTTATTTGTACTACTGGTCGCTATAGAAATAGCAAAGCAAGATTAGTTGTTGACATTACTTAATTAGAAAGATAATGACATCAAATAAATGAACTATTCTATTCATCTTTCCTTTCACCTTCAATTTTCCTTTCAATATAAATGAACCATAATACCCAATTTCAAACAAATGCAAGCGATTATGACACATGTTATTTACACTTGTGAATGGCAATTTCTAACACAAAATCGATGTATCTTATTTCTTGACTGATTTAAAAGATTTTTCTTGGTGCTATAAGAGCGTTTAAATTTGGAATTTTCTGATTTTCTGAGATCGGACAGAACGTTAAAGACTTCTGGTCATTTATTCTAATGAACAATTTCGACCAACGATTAATGGGATGCCAATTAGCGCAATTTAATGCAATATGTAGCTCAGTGGGTTAATGGGTGTACAGGATGATTCGCAGTCACGTGACAGTTTTAAGTTTCAACTGGCTTCCGGTAGCGCTAGATATTATTTTGAACGTAATGGAGTAAATTTGTGGACAATTATTAATGACTTCGTTCAAGTACTTCTATATAATTCCGTTTCCTTTCCTTAATGTCATTTGCTTAAAAAGCTGCACTCAGACTGTCAGTCTTGTGTTAACCAACGCTATCAACACCGAAATGCTGCTCAAAATCATTCAAAGCGATGAATAGTATTTAACCGGCATATGACGTGAACTTTCTCTACGACTTTAACGTTTTTGCGAGTGAGTCATTTTTATTCCGTTATGTCGAATTAAATTGACATATGTAAGTTTCTCGCGCTCTGATTGGATGAAATCGACGTCTGTGTACCATAACTCCCGAAATCGACATTTGTCGAATTAAAATTGACATATGTCTGTTTCGTGCTATGATTAAATCATATATATGCATATTCATAGGCCCCAGTTGAAAGGATTAGCTAAACGTTATGTTCACACCGTTCTTTTCATCAACATTTGCATAAATGCCAAAATTGCAAACCATAACCATGAGGGAAATACAGCAAAAATGACCAGTAGTATCTTGATATCCATTTTAATTGGTCGTGTAAGTATCACTATCTTTGCACACCTAGGGTAACCTATCCGGGCAGCTTTGTATTTTATCAAAGCCAATGTCAACATAGCATAGCAAGGCTTGTATAGTCTTTCCCACATGTCGATTTCATCCAATCGGAGCACTTGAAAATAACATGTGACGATGATCGTCCAATGAGAGCACGAAAAGCCGACGTATGTCACTTTAATTTGACGTATGTCAATTGGATTCGAAATATGTCGATTTCGTCAAATCGGAGCACAAGAAAATAACATGTGACATTGATCGTCTAATGAGACCACGAGAAACTTACATATATCAATTTAAATCGACATATTACGATTTCTTCCAATCAGAGCGATAGAAAAGAACATGTGATACTAGTCGTGCAATGAAAACACAAGAAACCGACACATGTCAATTAATTTGACATTTGTCGATTTCTTCCCACGCTTTACCCACGCCTCCCACCCATCCCCCCACCCCCACTGCCCGGCTGTGGACCTTTTTCGCCCCGATATATTTGCATGAGGTATTCTGCCCTCTTCAAGCCATCACTTACAATTGACTGTCATGGAACCTCATTGTTTTATTGTAATCAGTGAAAGCTATCGTAACAAACCACTGTTGGTATATTAATTAGATTTCAATTCTTCCAGAAGAATTGAAATTAAAAATAGAAACTAACCGCAAATACAAAGAAAATGAAACATAGAATGGCTAACATTTCGTCACTCGATCGGGCAAAAAACTATATTAAAAAACCTTTTACGATGTATACACTCATATACTTTGTTGATAAATTAAAGTCTTAAGTCAAATGTCAGTCTAATCCATTTTTAATTAAGAATCGAACTACCTTAATAAATTCATGTTTAGAAGAAACGGATTCTTTCAAACCAGAAAAGTAATTATGAAATGCGTCTAATTATCAAGCAGCTATTGTTGACTATTATTCGATTGAAAGTTTGAAAAATCTACCTTGAAAGAGTAACAGCTAACTTTAGAATAACCTGGGTCAGTTTAAAGATGTTCAAGGATGATGATACGTTTGAAAATTTACCGAACCGAGCAGGATACCGCTAGAAAGCAAATGTCTTTATTATTCTTTATTCTGTACAGAAATTCTTTAATTTGTTTAGTTTTGAGTGATTTGTTGTCATTCATTAACGTATACAGCACGGTTAATATCATCGAGTTCATAAATATCTTCAGTTTCTTTCGTTTCTTTAGTCTTTGAACTTTTTGGTTTTAAGTACTCATCCTCGTCTATGTCGTCATCAAAGGCCTTGTTTTCCACACTGACGTCATATCTTGGAAAACCAGGTGCATTCTGGGAAGTTTCATTCTTACCCTTCTTTGGCAGCGGGATTACATTCTCTTTTGTTTTGTATAGTTTATAATAAACAACAACAAGACAAACAACGACAATGACCAAAATAATAGAGAGCAAAATAACAACAATTAATAGAGGGCGTTTGGAGGTTCCTACAGTCTTAGGTGACTGGTTTAACGACGTCGTTGTGTAGCCCGCAGTTATCGGTGTACTGACGTCAGCTACTGTTACCTTCTGTACGATGGTCAAATTTAGCCTGTTTGAAACAGTACACTGGTAAGACCCTTCCAAGACTTTCTGTATGTTGCTGATTACCAGGGAACAATTGAAACAGGTCCGAACATGGATAAATGACATCTCCTCCCCCTGGGCGGGGCTTCCTGTGGGAATCTGCCAATCGACATTTGCGATCGGTGGGTCTGCGCCAATTACAGGACAGGTTAACTTTAACGTGTCTCCATCATTGACGTGTATATCTAGATTTGCATTCTGATCAGGTTTTGGTGCACAGACAAAATCACTCTCGGAAAGAGATAACAGAGGGCGTCCATTCACAAAGGCTGGAATCTCACAAATCGGCTCCACTGACATATTATAGTTCAGGAATCTTTGAAGACGAGATGTATTTAAGCTTACATATCTCTGGCTACAATCACAATTCCAAGGGTTCCCGTCTAGGATAAGATTAACATGATCAAGAAGAACACTTTCAATGTCCTCTTCATGAAATCCAGTAATGTTGTTGCCGTGTAGGTCGATGAGACAATAGTCTTCAACGGATTCAATATTATCAATAAACGAAGAGACGGTGAAGTTATGAATATTGTTGTTATTTAACAAAAGATTGATTTCCCTGATGTTTGTTAAAACTTGGATTACAGATGAATGAACTGATAGTATTCTGTTAAAAGATAAGTCGATTAGTATTCTCTCAATATAGCTGAAACGCAAGTTGTGTACGATGATGGATGCTTCCTCCAAATATTCTATCTTATTAAATGACAGATCGATCACAACGCGTACCTCATCTACTGTATCATAAAATTGGAATAAAATTGCCTTTTCTGATAAACGAAGAATGGCGTTATGTGAAAGGTCTAAGTGGAAGTCACCACATTGAGACAAAACAGACCGCCAATATACTTGGAATGAATTGATCTGATTATGACTAAAGTCGTAGCTGCATTCAGTCAAACTTGTCTCTAACTGAGATATCTCACTCTTGGTAAAGTTCACATTTTGAAAGTTACTTAGTGATCCACAAACACTGAAGTTTGAAAGTCCCAAACCACTACAGTCCAACGTCCTCGTGACATTGCTACAAATACAAGGACAGTTAGATCCGCAGAGAGTTTGTCCAAAGTTGACGTTGAATAAAACGGTACAAAGTAACACCAATAAAGAAATAACTGAGCAATACATCTTGAATCGTCCTTCCTAATAATAAAATTTTGAAAAATCTGTAACAATGTCGTCGATGTATTCTACTAACTATCCTGTCAGATTGTCCAATGGTAGTAGAATAATAAACCGTTTTCATTGTGACCGTTGCGTTCGGAAATAATTCACCAAATACTATACACTTATATTTAGCCTTTCACTATATACTATGCAATATTGTATACCATATATGTATTTAACTTCCGTGTACCAAGTCTGCAGTTAATACTGCATATATATCATACAAACAGCACATATATTACTGTCCAGTCCACCAAAAATTCACGCTTTAAGCGATAGGCAAACATGACCTATTTTCATATGGAAACTTTTAACGGCCTGTTGTTGGAGAATTGAATGCTGTTGTATACGCACAGGAAGCGTTTTGGTTTCACTCTCCGAAATTCAAAAATAGAAACTTTTACCGTCAAAACAAAGAAAATGAAAGATAAAATGGCTAACATTTTGTCACTCCGTTGGGCAAAAAGCTAAAATAATAAACCTTTTACGATGTAGACTCGTATACTTTGTTGATAAATTAAAGTTTAAGTCAAATGTCAGTCTAATCCATTATAAATTAAGAATCGAACTACCTTAATAAATTCATTTTTAGAAGAAACGGATTTTTTTCAAACCAGTAAAGTAATTATCAAAAGCGTCTGGTTATCAAGCAGCCATTGTTGACTATTATTCGATTGAAAGTTTGAAAAATCTACCTTGAATGATTAACAGCTAACTTTAGAAGAACAAGGTTCTTTCAAACACAGAAGTAAATGATGAATGGGACCGACTGTGTTATCACACGGTTAATCTTGTTTGATTTAATACTTGCTTTGATGAACATTCAGCCATCTTGACTTCAGACTGAATGAACTGAAATGTTCCTTCCTAAAGAAAAGTTATACGCCATCATTTGCAATCTACCGTATTTGAAAAACGCTTTACTAAAAACATATGATGTTTTGAGACAACTTGCGTCAGTTTAAAGATGTTCAAGGTTCATGATATGTTTGCAAATTTACCGAACCGAGCAGGATACCGCTAGAAAGCAAATTTCTTTATTATTCTTTATTCTGTACAATAATACTTTAATTTGTTTAGTTTTTAGTGATTGTTGTCATTCATTAACGTATACAGCACCGTTAATTTCATCGAGTTCATAAATATCTTCAGTTTCTTTCGTTTTTATAGTCTTTGAACTTTTTGGTTTTAAGTACTCATCCTCGTCAATGTCATCAAAGGCCTTGTTTTCCACACTGACGTCATGTCTTGGTAAACCAGGTGCATTCTGGGAGGTTTCATTCTTACCCTTCTTTGGCAGCGGGATTACATTCTCTTTTCTTTTGTATAGTTTATAACAAACAACTACAAGACAAACAACGACAATGACCAGGATAACAGAAAGAAAAATAACAACAATTAACAAAAGGCGTTTGGGTGCTAAGGTAGGGTCACGTGACTCGGTTAACGACGTCGTTTTGTAGCCCTCAGTTACCGATGTCATGACGTCATCTACCATTACCGTCTGCACGATGGTTAAACTTTGCCCGTTCGAAACAGTGCATTGGTAGGCCCCTTCCAAGACTTTCTGTATGTTGTTGATTACCAGCGAACAATTGAGACAGGTCCGAACATGGATTGATGACGTCTCCTCTCCTTGGGCGGGGTTTCCTGAAGGAATCTGCCAATCAACATTCGCGATCGGTGGGTCTGCGCCAATTACAGGACAGGTTAACTGCAGCGTGTCCCCAGCATTGACTCGTTCGTTTAGGTTAATATTATGGTTAAGCCTTGGTTCACAGACAAGTTCGTTCTCGGAGAGTGATAATAGAGAACGTCCATTCACAAACTCCGGAACGTCGCAAATCGGTTCCATTGAGATACCATCCTTTAAGAATCTTCGAAGATGAGATGTGTTTAAGCTTACATATCTCTGACTACAATCACAATTCCAAGGGTTTCCATCTAGGATGAGGTTAACATCATCATGGAGAACATATTCGATATCCTCTTCATGAAATCCAGAAATGTTGTTGTTTTTAAGATTGATGACGTAATAATCCTTAACGTTTCCGACATTATCAAGAAATGAAGAGACGGTGAAATTACTAAGATTATTGTTATTTAACACAAGATGCAATTTATCCAACGAAAAATCTATAAGGACAGCACTTGGATGAACAAATAATAACTTGTTAAAGGACAAGTCAATTGTTAAAGTTACTTGGGATCCTTTGGCGCGAATATTATTTAACGAAATGAATCCATGCTCTAAATATTCCATGTTATTATACGACAGATCTACTAGTAAACGTTCCACCTTGATAAATTCATATTCCACAATTAGTGCACGTTTTGACGAATATTGTAGTGCGTTATGTGAGAGATTTAATAGGTAAGTTTCACATGACGATCGACCACGCCGAATCGATAATGCTACTGAACTTATTTGATTTTGACTAAAGTCATGGATGCATCCACGTAAAGTTGTAGTTAACTCAGTTATATTGTTGTTGGTAAAGTTCACCACTTCGAAGTCCTCTAATGGTCCACAGACGGTTAAGTTTGACAGTCCCAGGCTACTACAGTCCAACGTATTGCCATCACAAGTACAAGCACAGTCCGATCCACAGATAGTTTGCGCCAAGTTGATATCGAATATATATTGACAAATTATCAACAACAACAACAACAAAGATATAATTGAATGAAACATCTTGACGTTGTCTTATATTTTCCTTTTAGCTAACTCTGTTAGTGTATGGCCGATGTCTCGTACTAATAGGGAATCACGTCTCAGGTTGTCCACGTATAATATATATTGCTAATAACTAGTTACTGCAAGAGGTACCGTTGCGTGAAACACACCATAGAAAATTATCATACTTAACTTCCTTCTACGAAGGCGACAAATCAGCATTGAATATAGGGCCTTTATGTTAAAAGCTTACCGTGACGCAAATCACCGTTGTTTATAACTTTATATACGTTTATATTCGTAATTGTTCATGTTTTCGATGTTTTGTGTATTGTTTACGAGAGTGCACATCTTCAAACCCCTGCCGGGTTTCTGTGCACTTCCGTTCCCTCATGTAGGCTATAATTTCTGTAATAACAATTTATGTTAACATATTATGTTGAATCTGTTGTGTTTATACGTGAAGTGATAAACCAAATAAACGAAACGAAACGTTTTACGCTAATTATGACATAATATTCCAGAATTGTTGATGCCTTTTTTTCCTTCGGTTCATAACAATGACCTTCCTGTTTTACGGTTTTACGGGTAGCACGCATTTGTACGCACTTACAAGAACTACGGAGGGTTATTGGTGAACTCAGTTTTAATCATGATATATAGTACAATAGTACCCGTGTCCAACAGAACAATTGGGAGGGGATCGACCTCGGTACGTGTGGCCTTACGTGTAGGGTGCTATACATAGGCCCACTCTACATGCAACTGCTTAGCAGCTTAGGCCTAACTGAGTTAGGCTTTACAATTTTATAACTAAACATTAGTTACCAGTGCCAGTGAGGCGTCGGAGATTTTTAAACAGTTAGGTATCGTAGGCTATACAGCACGGATTGGTCCATGACCAGGACCCATACCGTACCACGTCCTAGTCGAGAACTAGCCTAGCTCTAGCTTGGCCTAGGTTAGGGCCTTTGCTAGGCCCTTGTTACTAAACCAGCTTGTTACTAAACCAGACAATATTAAACTGTTGATGCCCATTGTGTTATGTAACAGACAGACGTGTATGATCAACATGTACCAATATACAACAGCTTTCTTAACGGTTAATATTGTCATTAGCTATTATTGTATGTTTTGGTACATAGAATGCCTAATAATTGGGCAAAATTGTAGAAACCAAAACTAGAAAATAGATCTTCCGTGTAGCCGGCTACAATGGCTCACCACTCCTGCTCAGACGATAATATATATGCCAGTGGAGCCAACAGAGCCACAGAGTTGTCATGTACTATTGAGTGACATTTTCTACATAATTTAGGTAGCATATGGTGGAACCGAGAATTCGAACACCTAAGCCGATCAAATGGCATAAAAGTGTTAATAAATTTTGATCAGTAAAGCACTGTCTTGATTTTTTTTCTCGATTGAAATGGCAGATTAAACTAGGTTAACTTTCTGCAACATGACGAAAGTTATTTTAGGGGGCGTTCGAACTTTGATACCCATTCAACTTTCGGCCATGTCAGTGTACAACTATAGAATACCCCGCCCACGGGCCCACCAGCACTCATGGTCGCCCCATCAGCAGGCCCACGAACGTTGTCTATCCTAAACACCGTTCTCACAGAACGTCTGTCGTCACTCGTCACCGATGCAAGGTCGCTGCCTACCACAGAAATAGGGGGAAATATTATTGACACAATTTACAGGATGAAACTTTTCAAAGTGGCTGTGATGTATATTGGCTAACTCTCTTGAATCTTATAGCGCTGTATTGATCTCCACTGAGTAAATAATCGCTAACAACAATACACTGGGTATTGATTTCACTGGTGGACTGTTGCTGGTGTCCAATTCATTCTTCATATCTCAACAAACAAAGGATGAATCAAACGTAATAGAAAACACCAACAATAGGAGTGGTTAATAACAATAGGCTAATGTTCAGAAGGACCCAAGTCAAGAACTGTACTGCGATATATTCACAATGAAAGGGATTAAATGTTGTTTATCTTTCCCCCTTCTTTTTTGTACGTATTACATTTTTAAAAGCAGACGTCTGGAAAGCATATACTGAGATAAGCGTTGCGTGGTTGTAAAGATCGAAAAAAGAAGTGAAGAAGAAGAAGAAGTACGTAAGTATTAATTTTTAAATTTTATTTCACAATCGTGACACAAAAAGTAGTTTAAACCTTTGCTGCAATTGTTACAATTACTTTCATGTCTTAATGTTAGGGACTTTTAATTCAGGGGTGGAGGACTGAGTTGAAGTTATATATTTATTTCAATAATTTGCTAAAAACAAACAAACAAGAATCGAGATGGATATTCAATCCAAAGAACTTTCAAAGTAATTCCTGACATGTATAATATTTGTGCTGCCTTTTCCTCTGATTCACAAAGGCTCAGACCTTTTGTAGGAGATATATGTGGGAGTTAATCTACACCCTTCCACTCCCTGCAGCACCAGCTCTACCACTCTACCCCCTGTCACCAGAAAAAACCTCCCTACCCCCCCCCCCCAACACACACACACACACAATTGGTTTGATTTTATATGCAAATAAAGTAATATATGAAAGAATGTAAGGTATCATAGTGTATAATGAAAAACTGGTATTTAGTTGCATATATTTACGGTTATTGTGAATAAGAGTAGGAGATAATTATCTAATTAAGCACTTTATCTTCCCGATAAAACTCACGTTTATATCATGTCACATGCATGTTCTATTGTGAACACAACAATGTGAACACAAAGGATGTGAACTCAAAGGATTTGAACACACAGGAAGATGATGTGTGAGACCATATTTGAGTTGTTTCATTATATGCCTATAGTCATAGCCTTATAGCCAATACGTACCGGTATAGGCATATTTTACTTTCAGTATTTTTGTATAACAAATATATGTCAACAAGATTTTTGCTCTCCCCCCCCCCCCCCCCTTCTCAACCCATCAAACTCCTCCATTCCAAATGTTTTATGATTATCAATAATTAAATTCAATACACTGACACATGACACCCCCCCCCCCCCCCCCTTCTGTACAAGATGACGTCATCATATTTTTCTTTTTCAAATTATGATTTTGAGGGTTTAAACTTTTCTTTCCTTTTTTTTTAGTCGGGCTTAAATACCAGAAATAGGTGACGTGTATAGTATTTCGCCGTGCCGACGAACTCTGAAATGTGTTATGAATCTTTGGAATCCGAAGAAACAAACGATCGTGCAATTTGCGACAACATCCAGGTAAGTATTTCAATCCTGGAGATTGAACCATGATATTTCGAATCATATCTTTGATTTGCAAGATTTTTGCAATGATATCAGTACTCATGTCAATGGAACTGATCATAACAGAAGGACTTACCGTGCCTATGTCCGCAATAGGTGAACATGGTTTCAAAAAATGTGAAGTACTTCATAATGACTAATGTTTGATTAAACTTCACAATGTTTTCAATACCTACAAATTTCCCCCTACCTCACCCTAACGTCTCTCTGTCTCTCTCTCTCCCCGCCATGTCCGAAGAGATCTCTTCAAGGATTATAGCTTCTTGCACGAATATGTTAACGGGCATTTTTATACCGAACGAGTTCATGTGCGGAAAATTTCTCCCGGCGCGATATTTTTTTAAGAAAAAGTCGCCCAGGAAAGAACCTGGGCACGAACTTGAACCAAACTACCGAACGACTGATCCGCTCTCAACCCCAGTCCCCTTGCATCGGGACTGTGACTGTGTGATCATCGTCAGGTGTGCATCACCATCCCTCGAAGGGGAACAGATACTACACATGATCTTAGCCAAAAGGGAAGGCCGGCGCGATTGTTATAATTAATGCTTCTACGCTTTTATACACTATAGCCACGCCGAGTTTATAGTAAATGGATTTTACCAACAGAGTGCGAACGTTTACGCAGAATGTTTGTTTGTCTGTGCTTCGGGTAGCCCTGGTAAAGTGTCTCGTTTCTGCAACTATCTTTCCTCGTTCCTACGACAAAACACGCACAAACAAGAAACTTTTCCTGAAATGACCCTTTTACACTACCGTCCTGATGAGTCTCCGCTACGAATTTTACCTCTTTTGTTGTGACCACGTATACGTTAGGAACTTGTGTCTTTCCTTAACTTTTATGGTATCGCTCATCCATTTGTTACACTTAATGGTATCGCCCATCCCATTTGTTCCATGGCGGATTCAAGATTTAAAGGAACGTGAAATTATCTTGATTTCCGTAGATATACTTATTTGGAAGTTTTTTCACTGTTCTGGATGTTCCAACTCATAACGATTTCAATTATATATTTATTTCAATAATTTGCTAAAAACAA
>KN886889.1:59879-69970 GCA_000934455.1 Apostichopus parvimensis
CTGGCGCCTCCAGCCCCCCGGTTCCTACGCCCTTGATTGAAGCTATTAGTAATTTCAAATTGCAGTTATGGAATGGCGGTTTTTGTTTTCCTTGTTCTATTAGTGTTTTGCTTGCCCTAAGTCTGATCGTTTGAAATTGCATGGGGACTAAATATAGAAACTTATTTCTGTAATTTCAAGTTACTTCGACTATTGTCAATGTATGAATGAACCAATTAAATTCATTTGACTGAAGACCCATATAAACATCAAATTGATATTTATATCCGAGTACAACAACTCTTCCACCGAATTGCAAACACAAATATAAACACCCGAGTGTTCGCTGATCAATGGCTGTAATCTTTGATGCTTTTTACAACAAATGTTGACCAACTTAATGAGAGAGATGTCATCATCTGTGCTTCATTTCATACTTTTAATGAGCCTGACATGGTAGTTGGTAAAGAGATTTAATTCTGTGGTACTTATAGTGAAAGCCCAGACACTTTCAAGGAAGGAAGAACTCTCCTTTATATTTCAGAGATATAAATTGGTCTTACTGTCTCAAATCTAATCCAATATGACAGTTTTATTCAGCTGTTTATGTTTCAAACATGAAATTAGGCAAAACATAGAATAAAATAAAAAATATTAATTCCCTTGATATGTAGTACTGCACTTTTCATAATCAATGGAAAATAGACTAAACTATTTCCATTTATAAGCCAGAGGTATTTACAGGCTTACATCTCAAATTATTTTGCAGTTTTAATTCAGCTATTTATCATTAACATTACAGTTACAAAATACTCTAAATTCCCTTGGTACTCAAATGAGTTGTTGATAATCAAATACAGAATACAACAACTTATCACCCTTCCAGTGATGTTCCCCCCTCCCCCAAAAAAAATTTGTGTGTAGTCTCAAACTAAATTATTACGTATTTTAATGCAACTGATTATGACTAACATGTCACATGGCAAAGATACCACTAGCCTTGATATTTTGTTCTACACCTGACTTTTAAAATAATCGATTGAGGACAGAAGATAAAACCCTCACTATTATTTACAGGGCTTTTCTGTTGTTTTGAAGTCTCATATTCAAAAAATATACTTACTAATCGGGCTTATCTCAATCATGTAAAAAGGGTAAGTTCCGGCTTCAGAAAGTGAGAATTTTTTTAATATTTCATTTCTTCTATGACATACAGCGGCATCAAAATTTCCACAATCTGCTGGTAACAAACACCATCGTCATTAAAGACACGAGATAGTGTATTATTTCGCAATTTAACCTTTTAAAGAACCTTTATGATCTTATTAAAATAAATAGTACTGCATGCTTCGTTTACAAAACTTTAAATAACAACCTAAGATTTTTGTCTCAACTGATGATGTTATTCTCAACTACTCTACAAGACATGCTGGTAACAATCGCAGTTGTCCAGCTCGTATACGAACTATGGAATGTTTAGCTTAAGATATCGTGCCTGCATTTAAGACTTGGAACACAATATCAAGAGATATTAACATGTTAAAGTCTGCTTCACTTTGTACAAGAATGCCAACTAAACAATACGTTGAACGTTATTAATATTATATCTCTCATAACACTGTTTGACAGAGCTTATAAATGGTACTCATATTATGTATCTAATAAGCACTTGATATATTATACAATAATCGACAAGGAATCCAAATTATTAAATCAATCTGGTGTAACTGTGAACAAAAATATAAATATTTCTTTTGTTTCTGTTTGGTGGTGGGTATTCTACTTCTTTAAGGTTTTACAGAACAGTTCCTCTCACACCTGATTCATCCACATTGTTATATGTTATGTTTGTTAGGTTTTATAGAAGGCTTCCTTCACACCTAATTTCCTACACATTATTATATGTTATGTTTATTGTATTTCTACCTGTCAGTTGTGAAAAAACAAAACAAATAAAACTTGAACTAACTTGAATTGTTTTCATATTACATTACAATAGTATAGTGTACTAGCATATGAATCGGCTGTCCATAGGAACTCCAGCTCTTTAGCATTTCGACGTGCACACATACATGCAGTGACAACATCAGAGAGTTTTGGGAAAGGGAGGAGGAAGAGGAGGGGTTAGGGTAGTGACCCCGTTCAGGACTGATTTGACACTCAGTTCTGACTTCCTAGCACCGATCAGAAATTGATACCTTTCTGACCAGCGCTCACCGATTTCCATAACCAGTACTTACGGTGAATCAGTAGAAACAGAGAACTCAAGACATTTTAACTCAATTACCCGAGTTAGCCATGACATTGAAGAAAACCGGCTAGCAACACTCCACCTGGTCCTGGCTTCACCCCTGCTTGCACCCCTAATATGTGATCTCAAACCTCAATGGCAATTATCTGCAAACAAACACAGGCAAAGTTTGGAAATCAAATTGTGGGCAGACGCTAAAATTATCTTTGTGCTCCAAAACTACCATTTTTGTTTAAGTTCTCTCCCCATTATGCAACATTGTTAACGTATCAGCCTCCGTTGTTCATTCATTGCAGATTAGTTTTATTAGCTAAGGTTCAAAGTTTATTGTTAATACTGTCATTGATACCCTGATCGATTATATGTCTATCGACAAGCACAAGCATTTCAACTTATTGGTAAATAAAGCCTTGCATAAATAAATATTAACAATCCTGTTTTAACACCACAAAACTCCTCAAACTACACACATTTCCAAGTTACCTATTTTCACGATATTTATCAAACATATCACCAAGAAATATGAAAAAATCTGTGACTTAATCATTAGGCAAAGAGGAACATGAAATGAACAATCAAAATGGCAAGATATCAGCAACTTTTTTAAAATGTTTAAGCGACTGCAAAATGCAGGCCTCGGAATATAGGTTACGATACTAGCTAAATGCTAGAGGGTTTTGCGTTTACCAGTAGATAAAAGACAAGACAAGGCATTGGCAACTTTCCTGCTAGTAGACATTACGAACAACTTTACAATGCATTACAAATATTTGTCAAGGACAAATGTTGTTCGGTGCCGCTCTACGGGTGCTCTGTTGCTCATATGAAGATAAAACAACATGCATGGTTTGGTTGAATCATTAGAATTGATAAAACAACGGATTTTGATTAACATTAAAAGCTGCAACGAGAAGCTGACACCACCATTACTTTTATAAAGATTTAGCATATTTCAAAGCTCAATATCTGAAAACCAGAGAAGCTATAAAATATTTGCTATTCAATGACTATCAATGATGCATACATTTTTCTTACCTAAAGTCACTCTTAAAAGCAAAGCAGATAAGCAATCCCCAGATATATGTTCAATTGTTATTTTTTTTCTTGTATCAATGATCCAAATCAAGTAGTTTTACTTAGCCACAAAATGGAGACACATTTGCTCTTGTCTCTCCTCTTTTACTTATTTATATATCAGATGCATTTAAGGAACAAAAACAAAACAGGAGGAAGGATAACTCGAGGGAGAGTCACCGTAGCAACAGACCTGATACAAGTGACTGGAACTGTCATCATCTTTGGCATCGATGGGTTTTGAATGTTGTAGACAAAATTAGCATTGTGACATGCAGCACCTATAAAAAATGTAAAAAAAATAAATAAATAAATAAATAAATACAGAAAGGATTAAAGTGTAGCAGTGGTGCAAGTCATGTGTAAATACAGTAAATTACTGCCAAAGTGTGACACTTTAACGACCCGGAAGAGAAAAAAGAGGAATCAATTTAACGAATCGGGCAACCATCATTATGCTATTGGATAGCAGTCAATTTGTGCAGATACTGGTATCGTCTTTGGAGTATCTTTCATTCAATCAATGCACACTGCACATTCATATTACAATTTATACAGACTTGCCCATCATGACATCACACAACTCAATTATAACGCTTGAATATGACACATGAAAACCATCATTATTGGTCTAAGTGACTGAGAGATAACTGTCATGAACGACTCCCTCACCCTCTCCCACCCCCCCCATGCCCTTCCTCTCCCCACCTCCACAGCCAAGAAGACACAGACACCAACAATCATTATTGGTCTAAGTGACTGAGAGATAACTGTCATGAACGACTCCCTCACCCTCTCCCACCCCCCATGTCCTTCCTCCCTCCCCACCTCCACAGCCAAGGAGACACAGACACCAACAATCATTATTGGTCTAAGTGACTGAGAGATAACTGTCATGAACGACTCCCTCCCCAACCCCGACTCCCTCCCCCCCCTCAACCCCCATGCCCTCCCCACCTCCACAGCCAAGGAGACACAAACACCAGCCATCATTATTGGTCCAAGTAGTTGTCATGAACAACTTCTCCAAGCTGCTGAGAAAAATGTTGTTCCATTTGGGAGATATCATGGATTTTAAATTCTAATTACACCTAATCTTTCTGTTATTTCTTTTAAATATTATTTTCTGACATATATACTTTTACATCTTTAACACCAAGATCTCATTGCCTAGAGTCACTTTTGAAAGTTGACTTAGATTGTGAGTAAACAAAATATATTTTTTATCAGTAGGAATTGTGAGTAAACCCAAATTTTTGTTTTATTAGTAGTTGTGAAAAAATCAGCAAAATATGCAAAATAGGCAAAATGCTATGCACAATCTGCAAATTGCTACGCACAATCGGCTAATTGCTACATGAATAAAAATTTGTATATAGCAGTTTTTGCATGCTGAAACATTACTAATCTCAGTATTTTATGATAAATAATATTCATAAAACAGAAAAATGCTTCACAAAATGTGAGCACTAAAGTTTTCCCCATCGTACATGATTTACTTACCACACATACATAAAGAAGGAGAGGTTCTTTATTAAAATCAATCCTCTAACACTTTCTGATTTGTATCGTTGAAATTGTCGTGTGATCCGTAGTCACACTGTTTGCAAGGCAAGGTACGTTTGCTTCTCACTGGCACCTCCAGTAAAGAAATGTCATTTAGGGATCACCACCGAGTAATGACCGGATAGTTTGGTTGGTAGAACCCTAAGGAAACTGGTTTTAATGCCACTCTAGCCTATTTCTCTCTCCTTAAGTTTGTTTATTATTTCCCCAGTCACCTTTGAGGTACAAAGTTGTTCCCATTTTGGACTTACCATACGTGCCATTTATTGTGGCTGCTACGACTGCTCCTGAGAAGTCGGGGTAATGTTGAATGATCCTCTTAATCGCATTAGTACAGGCATCGTCAGGGTCTATCCCCATCCTCATCTGTTCCACGACGAAGAAACTACACAGACCAAAGGGAAATGAATTCAGTTTCCAATTTATCATGTATTATGTTAAGAAATAGTCTAAAAGATGGCTAATCTGTGGACCTCTTATGATCTCATGGAGTACTGACACAGAGCGAATCTATCACAGTTCCACAATGAGGCAAGTCCTGTCAAACAGGTTTGGATCTTTGGGTAAGGAATTACCTCCTTGCATAACGACAGCACAGCGGTGGCTCACAAATTTACAGTACAGCATGAACCACCTCGATGTGGACGAAAAAAGGTTCCACCAAGGAAAGTTGCATATATTCAATTCTTGCAGAAGAAGGTAGAGTTGATATGGTATCTTATCCTTATGTCTTTTACCACACTCCTAATGTCATGTTAGGATCACTAATTATTCTCCAGATCAAGGTGATGACCTAAATATGACATAAAACTAACATGTCTGTATGCTTTCAATCTGAAAGCAGATTAGCTAGGCCCTCTCAAGAAATTTCAACTCTGTAATTAGCGAAAAAGGCAGTGCCTTAATCTCAAGACTAGAATGAACAGATTTTCTGTTAACAGCTCAGGTGAAAAAAAATTATGAATTATACTGCCTTCTAGTTGGAGTAAAAACTGATACCTAAACTGAGGCCTACTTTAATTATGTCAGAATATTCACAATTTTTTCATCATCGATATTAAATCTGGCAACTTCACTTGTTGATATAATTGGAATAATAAGAACATATTAGTGTACCTCTATCACTTACACTGTAAATTTGCAGATCTATTTGAACTTAGGTTTCTGCCTTAAGTTATCCCTTTCACATAATGTTTGTCCTATATTACTGTGCCAATAGCTATCAACAACTAACTAACCAGAACTGAATGTTATATCTCCCAGATTTAAGGACCTATCATTTCTGGCATAAATTCACCAATGATCAAACTCCAATTTGATAGAACTGTCATGTTCAAGTTTCAGGAGTATGTTGAAGTGTTTTTTTTTTCTCTACCATCAACGTTAAGTCATATTTTACAATTGATACAAAACACTTGGTTTAGGATCTCACTGAATAGGACTATACAAAACTTTATTAGAAAAGGGAAATAATCCTACTATGTTTTTTATGGTTTAATAAAGATAACGTTTTCAAAGTGTCAGGCAACAGCTTTTGAGACATACTCTGGAAATATTGTAAACTCCAAACAAACCGACTCATAAATTTCTGTTTTGTGAAAATACTGAGTCGGCTGAAAATAAAGACTTTCTACAGAGATTTCGTAAATTCAAAAGGACACACCTTGGAAGAAAACGCATCATGATGTCACCATCTCCAGTCGCGGCTGCTCCCCCGACATAGTTGTCGGCGTATCCCCCCGCACCGGGGATGGGTGAGTCTCCTACTCGACTGTAACAACAAGGAATGAAACACGAAGAAGATGGCTTAGACATCGTATCTATCTAACACCTCCATACTATCATAACTGGCTGTTTATTGATCACCACCTCCATCTAAGAGCTGCGAAGCTCAGTTGGAAGAGCAATCCAGAGGTAAGCATGGAACCTGTTCAAGCCAATAACTACTTTTTGTTTGCTATTTCACGAATCTCCACAATACTGTAAAACAAGTCATCTTTTGTTACTGAATATGTTGTCCATAAAAAAATCATCTCTATTGCAGTAGAAGTGTTTTTAAAGGTTTCCATGGTTACATAACCACAGCTTGTTACTATTTCAGAACAGCACTAATGCTCTTACATCTAACAACAAAGACACAGTGTTGTGTACAGGCAACCTTAGTTACATAATCACAGCTTGTTATTGTTTCAGAACAGCACTAGAAGTGTATTTCTACTCTGTAATATATATAACAATGAAGAAATAGTGTTGTGTACAGGCTTCCTTAGATACACTGAATATGATAACAGCATTCTACTGTTCTAGAATCATAGATCTAAGCGTGTGCTCATATTTTTTGTATGCAAGAACACCGATTAGATAGTGCTAACAGTTAACTAAAAGAAGAAAAACGAAAAAAAAATCCAAAAAGGTAACTATGGTCCAATTCTAAAGGAAAGTTTGGTTGGAATGCATTTTCTTCATGAACATTACCCATGAACTTTATGATTGAGTCCATTGGTCGAGACTCCAGCAGCGACATTATTCATTCGGTCTATGGCAATCATACCAATCGTGTCGTGGTTTTCTTGGGAGATGTCCTGATTGGCCGTGGAAGGAGTCATTTTTACGCCGCCCGGAGATGGCTTATAGGGTCCACAGGACTTGGATGGATCAGGCCATACATTCTGAACAGACAATGGAAACACAGGTGTCAAAGCAACTACATTCCGGGAAACAAGAGAGTAACTTACAAACAGACCTTCACAATCATTACCATAACATCTTGATTTTATACGATGCTAAATTCTCAGTTTCGGGTTTTGTTAGTTTGAAGGAGTGGTCTCATTGAAAATAATTAATTAAATTATTTAATATCTTACTGTTATTCACCATGATTACTTCTTCAAATGTGTGTGCTTATCATTTCCCAATTCAAGTCATTAATCTGTTTTCATTAATATCAGAATAATGATTACAGTCACAGGAATGTCTTTTAAAATTGAACCAGTGTTCTGTTTATACAGCCAGCTAAAAATTCATGTACTTTCATTTAATTGCAAATGACAAATGACATTAAATTACACATTACATTAAATTGCAAATTACATTATAGATAGTGTTTTTACTTTATTGTAGGCCTACTATAGGTGTAAACAAGATACTTTTTAAGACCATAAAAAAAGACACAATTAAATTTCCAATTCATGATTGAAATGAAAACAAACTTAACTGGGACTAAAATCTCCTAACAAGAACAGATGGATCATACATTTAGCCTTTTATGACTATAAAAAGAGAAAAACAAATAAAACGAAGCAACAACTACAATTAAAATGCAGAGATGTAAACAATCAATATCTCTCACCTTCCAAAAATTTGGTTGACAATTGTTTTTCTTCCATTCATTGAAGGCCTCTCTGAAAGCGCAACAAAAGTAACAATGTTACACACAGTAACATGTTTACAGAAAAGGAAATTCCTCGCCCCTGGCATCTTTATTTCATCACAGAGAAGGTGCAACGAATTAGAAAACCGTAACTTTTATCAAAGTATTCAAAAATGAAAGACACTATAAGACATATTTTGTACAAATAATTCATTGGTATGGTGGAAGATGTTATATTGTAATGATCACAACAAGAATTGATACATCCTTGCAATTTCAAGGGACAAATCATATGTACTTTACATTAATATATTATCCTACGGAATGTAGATCATAAATATTTCTGAACTTGTGAATCAAGCACCAGGATAATAAATTGCAACTCTGCAATTCTTTTCCCTCGACAGGTAAACCCTGAAGCGGGCCACAAAAGTGGCACATATTTATATATATATGTATATGATATGATATAATATTTGTTCAAATGAAACATGCTGTGAGGCTCAACTAAGTGAAATGAAAGCAGAAGAATATGATAAGCCCTTTTCCTGGATCTGACTTTTGGACTAATTTAAATCTGTACCAGATTTATGAAACAAGTGGACAGTCTTCTTACTGATTTGTCAAACCACATCTTGGGAAAAACTTATGCCAAAAGTCGTCACAACTTACACCGATTTATTTGTTGAAAGAGATTCTTCCTTGAATCCGATCGCTACGGCAAATTTAGTAGCTGTGAAGGAAAGATAACAGAAATTTGAAATTCTAAATTAAGAACACATTTAGCTTTCAAACACAAGGAGTTAAGGGGGATGCAAGGGAAAAGGGGAGGTAAGGGTGAGAGAGGGGGCACAAAACAGTGTACTTCATTAACCTGACGTTTTAAAAAACAATTAAACCTGAAAAACAAAAGGGTTTGTGATTCCTTGCCACACTTTGTATGTTGGGTTTCCTTTCTTCCAAAACAAACTTTGCTCTTCTGGAAGAAACTGGAAACCAGCATTTATGATACCAAAAAAATTATAAAGTAAAATTTTAAATTTGTGAGGAGAAAGTTTTATCAGGGAGAGCGGTTTAAGCAGCTCCATGGTTTTATTATCTGTCATCTACTAGTAAACTCATATCAATTAAGTGGGTGCTCAATTAGTGAGGCACTTCACTGTCCTGGTATCTATTTGTTATAAATTGATAACCCCTTTGACCTCAGTTCTGGACAGAGAACTTACTTAGATCAGCTTATCTCATCTTATAATCGGTGTGAACACAGTGGTTCTACACCTGAAGTAATGTATACTGTATCAATAGTAGCTGCAGTATGGTAATAACTTAACATTTTGTTTGGATGACTAAAAGTCTCTTGAAAAGTTTCGTAAATTTTCATCACGATTAAAGTTTCAATATCAGATTAAATTTTATAAACAATGTACCAACACACTAACTGAATTATATATAACCCAGCTGGTAGTATTTACGGCTTTACAGCTATAAAGATTACTTCACACATAAGCTCAAGATACAAAAAAACAATTAAATTGAACCAACCTGATTCACCGACCAAAAGGGTGTGCTTTGAAAAATTCATCACCGCCCGTGCGACTGAAATGGCATCCTTCACCCTCCGTAGACCTCCAATGGCTCCAATTTGCATAGTCTTGCTGCATGTGAAGAGAAAGAATTTAAGACAAATAACTTTGAACTGTTGAAAAAAAGGGAAAGAAAAGAGACAAAGGATCTATTGTACCAACTCTTGATAATTAAGCACAATTATTTTCTGAATTGGGACCATTTATTGGGACCATCCTGTAAAGAAATTTCTTTGTCAACAATCAACCACACACCCCTTACCCCACT
>KN886889.1:70270-88068 GCA_000934455.1 Apostichopus parvimensis
AAAGCTCCCAAAGAGAAGAGAATGATAAGAATATTGACTAACCCATCCATGACCATGGCATCCAGAGTGGTTTCCCCAATATCATCAGGGCTGAAAAAATTAAAAAAGTAAAGAACAAAATAAAAAAGAAGAAAGATTTATGGTATTAGACAAAGTCATGTCTGTATTCAATAATATATTCAATAAATATACAGTACGAAATTAAGTTTACAAATAATATTATTGTTAGTTGGAGAAGAAAAGGGACTTAAAAAATAAAAGACATCAAATTTAATTTAATTGTTCCTACATATGATAAAGGAAGCCACAAATTTTTGATAAGACTTATGGAAAGAAACTAAATAATTAAATGGATAATGGAAAACTGACAGCAGGAAAATTAGAAGCAAATTTAAAAAAAAAGAAAGATAGAAATAAGTTGTGGCTATTATTGAATGGGATTTGACCAGTGTGTACCTTCAGGAAGAACTGTGCTCTACCAAACTGACTTTACATCCAGCCCTTAAATGGTGGAACTCCCTATATATTCTGCCATTTGTTTGGCTGGGATTACCACTCAGAAGCCACAATACTTGCTGACAGTGTAATAAGGGGCACACCCTAATTCATATTTCATATGATCAAGGAAAACAAAAAATGTTAATTTTTTGCTATTTTAATATTGCCATTTCTTTTTAATTTTTATGTGCAATGCTTTTTATAGACCTCAGAAGAGAATTATGATGGAAGTTGTGTTTTAATAGTACAACAGATCATTGAGATTGATTTAAATTACTTACTGGTTTCCGTAACCCACTGATCCATCGCACTGAAGTTCTTCACAGGCTGAGCAACCCTGAACGACAATATCTATTGCTGGTGCCCCAGCATCTAATGGCTGCCAAGCTGGAATATGAACCAAGAAAAGAAATACCTTTGAATACTGAATATTTTTTATACAACTTTGCAATTTAAGTGCAATTTTTTTTATTATATTTATGCAAGTGCCCATAACATGTGGTACCAACTGTTCTGAGCATGGCACTCAGAAAGTACAGTACAGCCTACCCAGGACACACAAAAGATGGTCAATTATGGTAGGGTACACCAATTGAAAACAACATACTGTCAACAACCTGCTGAAAATGTTATCAACTCTGATATCTATATTATAAGGTAAAGAAAAGAATTCAATGGAACTGAAACCCATCATGAGCATAATTGTAGCGGCCTCTTCCTGACATGGTATTTACGATATTTAGTACTCACTTTGAGCAGTTGCCATGGAAAAATTCCATGTATTGATGATGAGAGGTAAGAGATCTCCATTCATAGCCAAACTGATGGGTAAGTACAGCTGAAGACACAGTAAGACTGAGGCAAGATGTTGCTTTCCTATCATCTTCATTTTGTTGATGTTTTTTAATGCTACTTAACAGAAACCTTTAATAACAGAAAAAATGAAAGAAAGAAAAGAGTGGCAGTTCAAAAGTGCAACATTTGCAGAAGTACTAAAGATTGATTTCACTGTTATGAGCATTGCCACTGCTGCAGTACTCTTAAAATGAACCATGAAATAGGCAGAGGGTTTTCAGGTGAGACCTTGACAGCTAAGAGTTCATGAATTTCTTTGCAAAATCCATTCTTACTGGACTTCTTACATTCTGTATTGTTTGGTTTTAAGTACTTAAAAGTATGGAAAACTCACAAACATTTTCAATGGCTAATCTTCACTTTGTATCAAGTTTATATTGGCTGATTAAAGTGGTCTGAGTGCTTAAAGAAGGTAAAGTAAGAGTCAGAGTATGATTTTCAACTTCCTTTGAAATTTGATTTTACAGGACTTAATATACTTGTAAACTTTCAATTCAGATTGTCTTTGAAAGTCACATGAGAAGAGTCGAGCAATTTGGTTCTTTTACTTGGCTGTCGAAGCAATTTGTCTCTAATAACCACTTCCTCATATTACACATGTTTTTTCGTATCGTCTGAATTGTCCTTGTGTGATCCTGTCTTTGGTGTGTATGCTCTTTGATGCTGCATTACATAGTGATTCCCAATTTAGGGAATAGGGATTACTCTGGCAGAAATTAGTTATTTGTACCTTTACCAACATTAAAGGAAAGGGCCCAATTCCTTTCTCACCACTGCACCACAGTATGTGATGATATATACTAAGGCTCAAACAATCAGAACTGCCAAATTATTGAAACACGTAACATGAAGGATGTCTATTTAACAACTGCCATTGGAAGTTTTATGAACAAGCAAGGAATTTCTACTGTTGCAATCTCTTTCCAAGTGGGCATTATGTTTAAATTTCCTTTAACAGAGTATAGTCCATAGGATAAAAAGTTATACCAAACTTTCCACACTGGCTACAACCTTAGGTACCACTGAATTATTTCATCCAACAGGAGCACACGTATGCACTTTAGTTTAGTAATTCCCAAGGTTTAGGAACCCAATGGAACCTCATTTTGAAACCCTATCTATGTGATGATCCTAGATGAACACCGGCTCACCAAGCCTTCTCTTTTCGAACAGAACAAAACCCATTTGCAATGCACAAATTTGAATAGGTCAAAACAATCTGGTTCCTGGTAAGGATTTGAACCTACGTATAAAGAGACTATTTGTAGTACGTAGTAGCCATAAATCTAGGCTGACGTTGGCATAGGCACTAGGCTGCAGTAAGTCTAACGTGGGGCGAATTCACAGTAGATGCCCTAGAATAAGTTAGGGCCTGGTCAGATAATATATAGCTTAGCTGGCCTTGGTTAGGACTAGTCTTAATACGTTAGGTTAAAAAGTTAGAACTCAATACAACAAGTTTGATAAATAACATGAACTTTGAAGGGGAGAGTAGATATGTCGTCAAGAGAAAGAAGATACTCAAATTCGTCAATACAGCTTACTGTTTCTTCTACTATTGTGTCTTACTGACTCTTGAAAATGGTGAGCGACTTCACGGTTAAACTATGTTTACAGATCAATCTCCGACTAGTACTAGCCTATACTAGTAGTAGTTCTGTTTATGTTGATACATGTGACAAAATCAGATCTCTGCCCCTATTTTGCGAAACTGTTCCTATATTGCGCCCTCTTTTCGTACGAACCACAATATGGCCGTGGGTAAAAATAAACGCCTCTCGAAAGGAGGCAAGAAAGGCTCCAAAAAGAAAGTGTAAGCACGCATATCTATACTGTTTAATTAATATAACTTCAATCTTTCGGTATGAGTGAAAAATATGTAAACTGTTGTCGTGATGAAGGTGATAAATTATGATTCTGTGTTAAGCCCGTAGACGTCAATTGTTATAACGTCAAGTTAGGCTACGCCAAATTACGTTATTCACAATGGCCTAATGTTAAGCTACCAAGTTGCACATTTTCAAGTCTTCATAATCATAGCCAACGGTAGACTGCATATTACTAGTAGTTAGGTACTAAGATACACAGTGACCACACCAATCGATAGCTAACATTCTTATGTAGGCTAGTTGGTGAATATGGGCAAATGATATTGTTTTGGTGGCCCAGCCCTGAGCCTAATTCCAGTTTTGTGCACATTGCAGAACAACAGTGTTATTGTTGACTGTTGGCCTATACAAACTGGCCTAAGGACAGGCCGCTCAAACGTTATGTTCATGAATGATGTTAATAATGTTCATGTTACATAACTTGAACATTCAATGTGCAAAACAAGCGATATATTATCAGTAAAAGGATTTATTTTCGATATCAACCTGGAGCAAACTTCCTACCTGATACCTAGTCGTAAGAAATGATCGAATTGATGCTCTGGTCACTGAATACTGCTGATAACATATCAAAGAGGGGTTCATCATTCACATATATTAAAATTTCAGTGTTTGATTTGATGGTGAGATTGCCCAACTTTTCCCATTTAGTCACAATTTAGTATGGGATCTCAACCTCAGAAATCTGGTGAACAATACACAACACATAATACCACAGTACTAACCTAGGCTACTCCTAAACTACTTGTTACTTTGTTAGTCCTGACCTATGTCTTCTTAATTGTGCCTATTAAGTGTTGCTGTGTCAATGCAGCACATTAAATGTCTCCCAAATGTTCTGAAAGCGTTGAATTGATAAATTTATCCTCTTGTTTTTTATCAGCATTGACCCTTTTACCCGTAAGGAATGGTACGATGTAAAGGCTCCTGCCATGTTCAACGTAAGGAACGTTGGTAAAACCTTAGTCACCAGGACCATTGGAACAAGTAAGTATTTAGTTTCTTATTTTGTTGAAAATGATAATAATTATGGTTTGTTGGAATTTGTGTAAAACTTCTCAAACCTCTTATATTTTTGTTTTGCCATTTGAATTAATTTGACATTCACAAACAATGAGGGGCTGGGGGCCTGGGTCACCTTTTTAAAAATTTGTTTTGACACCAAAAACAAGGTAAACCAAATATTTGTTAAACACTTTTGAGGGAAATAGTGGGAAGCTTGTCTCATAGTATTCCTCACTTTTTACCAATATTTACCTTTTTATGTATTACTTTTTTGTCATACTGTAGTAGTTTTGGGATGAACCTTGGTTTTGGCTCATCAGGTTTCTCTTAGGCTTCTTATTAGGCTTCTTCTTGGGACTTTTGCTGCCTTAGACAAGTCTTCAGTCTGTTCATTTGTGACTTAGCCATCTTAGTATGTCAGAATCACAATGTAGAATTTTCTTTAACACTTGTTGTGGCAGAAGAACCAGTCTGAATGTGCCTTTATGTTTCAAGTATAAAGGCATATTTCAATGATGTAATATCCCATATCTGGTAAAAGATGAATTCTGCCACTAATCACTTTGTCACTATTTGTAAAAATTTGCTGGATTATTATAGATCACTAGCAGAAATGGTTATTTCAAAGAAATACAAAAACCAAATTCAGTTTTGACAGGATATTACAGTAATCTGTACAATGTAGTCATTTGTTTATCTTAATTTTATGATTGTTACTCTTCAGAGATGGCTGCCGATGGTCTGAAGGGACGTGTGTTTGAGGTCTCCCAGGCAGATCTTCAAAACGACGAAGGTGCATTCCGAAAGTTCAGTCTGATCGTTGAGGATGTTAGAGGCAAGAACTGTCTGACCAACTTCCACGGGATGACCCTGACCAGGGACAAGTATTGCTCTATGGTCAAGAAATGGCAGGTAAGATAATCCAAGTAACAGAGACGTCAATCACCAAGTCTCATTGAAGATAATATGACATGTGAAATATAACTCAGTTCAGAATAAACTGTCATTCAGTGATGTCAGAGTTGAATCTTCTCTAAGGATGGCTTATTTGGTACTTTGGGAAGTGGGATGGGAGGGGTAAATTACACTGAGAAACTCGTCTTTTTATACATGTTGAGGGGAGGGGCTGGATAAATGGCTGTGGAAGTGGTCACATTCATTGTTGTGCAGGACATTGAAGGTGCCTGCACTTGTTTGAATTTGATGTGTTGATGTCTTCCTTTGACTGTTCTTACTAGACCTTGATCGATGCCAGTGTGGACCTGAAGACCTCTGACGGTTACTATCTCCGCATCTTCTGCATCGGCTTCACCAAGAAGCGACAGAACCAGATCAAGAAGACCTCTTACGCCCAGACGCAGCAAGTCCGAAGGATCAGGGACAGGATGATCAACATCATCACAAAGGAATGCCAGAACAATGACCTGAAAGAGGTGGTCAACAAACTCCTCCCTGACAGCATCGCCCACGACATTGAGAAGGCCTGTCACAGCATCTACCCACTCCACGATGTCCACATCAGGAAGGTCAAGGTCCTGAGGAAACCCAAGTTTGATAGTATGTTCACCATTTAAATTACATTGCTGCAATAAGCTTCTGTAAGTGTCTCTGACTTGAACAGCTGAATGGTCGTTGCAACCATGCTATGTTGTATTCAGATCAATGAGAAACCTTGTAGCCCAACAATGTGTGAATATTATTACATTGCTGGCGAGGGACATTGCAAACTAAGCAACCAGAATAAGACACAGCTTCCTGCTACCTTTCTGTTGTTTATGATAACCATGCCCACACATACACAAAAAAAATGCTATTGCCTGGCTAGAAGCCAGTAGAGAAAAATATACAATAGGATTTTCCTGCCTGTAGACATTAAGAACATAATTACATCATAAATCTGTTAACAATCACCAGTCAAAGAATTGGCATATCTGTACCTGACATAAGTCCTGTATTAATGCAAGCTTATAATCAGCAAATATTATTGGACTGCTATCATAAGCCTGTACAATAGCTGATTTCTTCGTTAAATCAGGAAAATGCCGGTGGGAACTTGATATTTTAGCAAGTGGCTGAAATGGTGAAATTCCAGGCCGGAAACATGTGAAATTCTAGGCCTGTAACAATCTCAAAGTAGAATAATTGTAGTCATTTCCACCTGATTGTCCTTCTCTCGCTCTTTTAGATGAATAGTTTAGTTTCAGTGAGGTATGTTTTTTCCCCTCTTTCAGTTGGTCGTCTGTTGGAGTTGCACGGTGAAGGAGCAACAAAGACAACTGGAACAGAAGGTGAAGAGGGCGCTGCAGTGGAACGGCCAGAAGGGTACGAACCACCCATCCAAGACAGCGTATGAGATCGTTGATATGAAGTTTGAAAGAAATGTACATTCTTGAAATTGGTGACAATTCAAAGGAGATTAAAAAGAAAGAAAAATGAATCAGTCTGTATTTTGTCTACTTTTTTTTTGTCGTAGATAACTTTTGTTTATACTTTTCATGATTTATAAAATTAGTTATTTGAACAGATCTGAATCAATAAAATTATCATAACAAGTTTAAACAAGTAAAAGCAAAGCAATGAAAGACTTCTTTTTTTGGACGGACTTTTCCTTGAATAGCTGGTCTAGAATAGAATATGGAATTCAATATAAAGGATTAATATAAAGTATCCTAACTAGTTCACAAACATGAGGACTCTACTCTGCAGAGACTACTATATAATATTGGAATATCAAAGGAAATATCTAAAAAATAAATATCACCTCATTAACAATTCAATCAAAACATTGTTAAAGGAGAGAATCTGACATCACCGGGATATATATAGGACATAAGCTACATAAAACATTTACTTTAAACTTCAAACTAAAACTGTTAGCAATCTGCTTATCCACTTAAATCTTTAAACTTAAATAATTGTAAAGGGATGTACCATGGTACTTAATCTTTGGGTCAATTATTTACCTGAACAGACACACATATTGTTACTTTGCACTTGCCTGATGTGTAGTCTCTTCAAATGGATTTGAATACTGATGAATCAATAGCTATACAAATAGAAGTTCATGTGTGTGTTAAAGTGTCAGTAAGTGTATTTCATGATGTAACCCAATTTTTTTTTAAATAGCTGAAATAGGCTGATGGTTGGATTTTGCTGTTTATAGCTAGCAACCTTGGGTAAATTGCAACTTGAGCATGATTAATAAGAGATCAAGTACGTTAAGAAAGAATCCAAAACGTACTTCAATATTTTGCAAGCACAACCAAATTGTTATCTTTGGTTTTAGAGAGATTGTATGGCATTACATCAATTTCCAAATAATGCCAAGCAGTGGTTGTTTAAATGTATTGCCCAATACTATGTTATTATGGAAAGGAGGGATAACCAAAGCTAAAGAGGTAGTTAATAGTTGCTTTTCATATAGACAGGCTGGGAGGGAGAAAAGAAATTAGTTGTGGTTTACACATTGATTGACCACAAAGTTGTAATTTGCATAGCTATATCGAACTGCTACACATGGAAGGTGTGAACAGAGATGCAATACTAGTTATACAGAATGAAGATAAATTACCAAGGTCATCACGTAACAAACATGAAATGAGGTCGAAAAACATTACTCTATAAAACTAAGTTTACTCTTAAATATATACTAATATCTTAAACTGTACAGTTCCCCAAAAAGATATCTATTTTATAAAAGTTTTATTGTCATTAAACTTAAAATTGATTATTGATCATCTACAAATGAAAAATTGATCACAGGGATTTCAACTGTTTAAGAATTTCTGTGATGCAGTGATTTAGCGACTGGATTTGAAAATTTCACAATTATTTGACCCCTTCTTTGAGGAGCGCATTTCACGGAAATACAAAGAATTCTGGACAAAGATCTAATATTGTGTTAAAAAGCTGCACTTTGAACTTCATTATACAAATTAATCAGATCACTAAAATTCTATGGGACATTTTTTGATGAACATGTTTAACCATAAGCAACATTTCATTAGCATTTTTCATGAAATCGAGCAGGATTTGTTCATACAATTCCGAAAGACATGATTCCATGGACACCCTGGCTCAGATCATGTTCCTAGTTATAAGTACCTCTCATACCTGATGCTTCCATGGTCTACTTTGATTAGCCACAGTTCACTACAATTACATGTAACCTAATAGGTGGAATATTAGTTGAATTATATAGTTGAATATTCATGGTGGTGCAGCATAAGTGACATCAGAGAAATGGTAATTTTACCCCTCCCCTCTCCCTCTGCTACCTATTAAATCAAAATGTGCATTTTTTTTTCCAGTTATGTTAGTTTTGCTCATTTCCATAACTCTATGACTGTTTGTGTTCAGAAAAAAGTCCTTCCCACCCTTGCGTAAATTTCTTTTCCAATATCCGTTAGCCTACACACAATACTTAAACTGCTGTTGGTTTATTCAGGGTCCTGGTGTATTTCAATACAGACATTATTATCTATTTTAAGGTAAAGACCCCTGCCCACCTTCCTCTAACTCTACCACCCGGTCACTTATAACGTGGTTACACCCACTAGGGTTATTGACGGATCAGAGCTTCGTACTCTAACTACTGTACATGCCTATACAGCTGACACTTCTATGCTCGCCGACTGCCTCTACTTCCCGGCAGTTCATTCTTCCTTCTCTTCATCTGAACTACTGGAGGATGATGAATCCTTTCTCTTCCTCTGCGTGGACAATTTATCTTTTAATTCTGCAATTTCTGATGGAAGAAAAAATAAGACAAAAACCATAATGCTTGTACTTCTTTTCACAAAAGAGCCATGGTAGTACTTCACCCAATGCACATAGCCACTTGCTCCCTACAAATTGTTCAGACTATCTTCCAAAAAGGGCTTATATTATATACACTCATGCAATGCTGACAACACGTAAACTTGTGTCCCATAAATGTAGTTAAAAATGAAGGAAATTATAGCACCATTTTGTATCTGAACTCCCTTACCTATAACCAAAATTCTCAGAGGGGGTCATCCCCTATCACATCCCTCCCCAGGATGGATATCAGTCAACTTTGGTGTATGTTCCCCCCCCCTCCCTCAAAAGAAAATGAACAGGCCTAACTTCACTGATCTACTAGTAACTTGGTTGGCCAGCTAAAGCACACAGGATTGCAATGCCTAACACATTTGTCTCCACTCTGTGAATCCCTCTTACATTTTTGGCATTACAGTTGCAGTGGTGCATTCTGGGATTAGTTTGCAAACTAGTTACATGAATGATAATTTAATGTGCTATACATCTCAAATGACAACATTTGTGATACCCTACCTTGCTTCAGTCCCTGATTTTCGAGCTCTAACTCTGAATTTCTGCTCGAAAGGAAGATGGCATCTTGGACCGCATCTTCGAGCAGAGCTCGGTATCGCTGTTCGAGAGCAACCTTTTGTTCTTCAAACACCTCTCTGTAGTTTCGAAAAGTCTGAAGAGATGATAAATGACAGTTTGAGACTAAAACCAACCTAACCAGGATGTGGAACTCTGTTGATCATGTGATGAAAAATTCTATATAAAAAATATCCGCTCAAGATAAACTGCAAAAAAAAAAACTTAAGTTCCCAATATTTGTTGATGAGATAATAACAGAGAAGGGGCTGACCTTACTGAACTTCTTTTTTTTTTAATTTTTTTTTTTTAAATTTACCTGAAAATTTTGCAATTTCTGTATTTCCAGTTCTTCTTTATGTTTATTATAGGACTCTTTCAGTTCTTCTAGGACAAGTTTCTTTTCCGCATCGATGGCCTGCAGTTGCATGGTGACCACTCGCCTCTCCTCTCTCTCCCGAGCAAGATTGATCTCCATCTGCATGGCCTCGTCTTTAGAATACGTGAAACCTTCAGCATTTTTGAGCTAAAGATAAAAAATATGTAAATAGGTTAGTTTATTGACAAGAAATGTCATCATAGAAGGTATTTTATCCAATCCTGAAAATTGGAAGTATCTAGAATTTTGATTGGAAAAGAAAGGATAAATTTTATGCAAAAGAAGTTTCCATGGACTCTTTGCACTCCTTAATATGTTAATTATAATAATCAATTACTTAGGGTTCAGATGAAACCTTTGAAAACATACTTAAAAAGTTATCATATCTTGACTTTGTTGCCTGAAGTTTATAAAATGCCTGGTAGGAATTCCATTGAATGGAAGTGAAGATGCTATTATGATTATAACACTGACTTCGAAGTAGTAAGAAAACTTTCATAAAACTAGTACGTACGGTAGAAGTTCAATGAAATTCCAACCAGTGGTTCCAGGCAGTAATGTCCATTGTTTTACCCAGGGGATCACCTAATTACGTAGCCATAATATGTGCCCATTTTGTATGTGATTTTTTCTTGCTAGAATTACTTTTGACGAGAGATAAGTTTTGCGTCCAGGAGCACGCCATGGTTAGGAATAGACGAAGATTAACAAACAAGACTTTATTGAAATGAAAACAGGAAATCCTGAAAACCTGTATCTCTGCTTTCTGATGGTCTACTTCCATCTTCATCCGTTCCAACTCGTCCTCCAGCATCAAAGCATTCTCTGCCTCTAATTTCTTCCTCTCCTCTGCTCTGGCCAACCGGCGAAGCTCCGAGTTATGTTGTAGGTCTGATTGCTGACTTCGCATGTCCTGTTAAAAGTCCCAAGGAAGGTAAAATTTCATCAAGATTGGTTACAAAATCAAAGGAAAAATTAGATGGAGATAAGATGATCTGAACCAAACCCAACCCCAACTTTAAACAATAGGAAAATTAATGAAGTCAGCATAATGAAGATATTTACACTTTAAACGGTTTCGTTTGTAACAACAATGTGGGGAGAGGAAATAGGGATGGGAAAGAAGGAGGGGGGGGGGGAACCTCCATCGTGTCCTTAATTTTATTAAAGGTAATACAAATATCTCCACAACCATGTTAATAATTATATCATCACATTGTCTTGAAAAACAGAACCATCTTGGCTTTACTGATGAAATATAAATAGTACCATTTTGACTTTACTGGTGAAACTTAAAGAATTGTTCCTTGTTGCAAAACGGAATCATATACCTCACAGGATGTTTTAGGGAAAGTAAAGCCTGACCCTGGCAGAACCTGACAGAAACATGAATACGAAACCCCCATCCTTTATAAATTAGTGATAAGATAATTAACAGATTGTCTATTATCTCTGACCTCCTTCTCCTTCTTCTGTCTGTCCTGTAATTCCTTCAGCTGTTTCTTGACTTCTTTTAATGACTCTCCTTCTCTCTTGACCTTCTCCTTTAATTCGTGGATGGCGTTCACTTTTGCTTTCGTCTCCTCCTCTGTCGCTTTACCTTCGAAGAGCAAAACAAGAAAAGAAAAAAAAAATCTTATTTGTATGCAACAAGGAAACTACAGAGTGTTCATCTTATACCAAAGTCCAAAAAAACCCAACATTGGAGTTTTTGTCTTTCCCAAGCCAGGTTGAATCAACCAGAGAACTTTGATAATAGGGTAAGTGCAGATTTGCCTGTAATTCACCGTGAGGGTAGGGTTAAAAATCACAAATCAATGATGACTATAGATCTACTATTTGTCCTGCAAAGAAACAATTATCTTCTGGTATCACACTTCACAAATGCCAAGAAACTTTGGTTGTAAATGTGCAATCCAAAGAATTGTATAATCGAAGAGAAACTTAATATAATTATTTTACTCAATGACTTAATACTGTTTTAGTAATCAGTTTGTTTACTTTGAGATAATTCTAATGGAATTGATAAAGCTACTCACCACTCTCTGCCATCTTGGTGTATTCCACAATTCTGAGTTGTAAGTCTTCTTTCAAAGAATCCACTAATTTTCTCTTCTCTTTGTACTCAGTTTGAAGCTGATAGTGTAAAGGGAGTCAGAAATGCCAAATATATAGTAATAAACAAAGAATTAATTCATGAATGCCAACATATCTGACATGTACCTGTCCGTTGGTTTTGAGAAATAAGGAACAATACATTGCTTATGACAAACAAAGAAAGGGGCAAAGGGGGGCAAAGGGTAGGGGAGAGGGTTGAAAATTGGAAAAAAATGTTCCATTCACTATGTAATAACAACAGGTTTGATACTAAAAAAAACATACATTATTATTAATTTGAATTTTCATAATGGGCCATGTTAAGTGAACATTACTTATATACTTGTGTTTATTTTAATCATGTGTTTATTGTGTAGTTTTTAAGATTTATTCTATTTTGTAAAGAGCATTGATGCCGGTGCTTATCGCTCTATATAGATGTTTGGTATTATTATTATTATTATATGGGGATACTCCATATCAGCGACAGTCTGTTTATTCTGATACACAAGGTGTATACACATATCTAACTCACAACAAGTAAAAATGCAATGCTGATGCCGTGATCGTTGATTAGCTCTCTCGATTCATAAATAAATTAATTATATTAACAAAAACAGTTGTTCTGAATAAATTTCAAATCAATCCAACTGCTTACCAAATCCTTTTCATTCTGCATGACCATCATCCTCTCCTGGATCTGCTTGTTGTCACGGCGCAAACTCTCGGCCATTACCCACTGGAGGATGCCCTGAAAACAATGAAGAGACATGATCTACTGATTAAAACTCTGATATCATAAAAAGAAAGTAGTTATTGCCTAATTTATTCCTTACAAGGGTGAATAATCTGAATTGTCTCTAAGAAAAAAAACAAAAACAACAAGCAAATTAAAACAAATAAAAAAATACATTATTCTGGCAATTACTAAATTACAATTTAATGCAAGGATATGACAATGTCATTCTTGAGCATTTCAACTTGTCACCATGTCCCTGTAATGATGGAGTGTAATAGTACATGGTTTTGAGTGTGACTATCGATGCATGAGATAAATATAATTTCAACGTTTGATCAGTTCTGTATTACTGATAACAGTAGTCTTATCACTGACGTGTAACAATATCAAGATTTTTCTCCTTCTTTTAAAGATTAGGCTTGGATAATTCTTTTATCTAAAAGGGATGCTTATCATCACTTGCTTCATAATTTTAATCAAGTTATCAAGAATCAAGAAACGCTACAATTTACTCTGTACTTAATATTGTCTGACATGCCGAGAGGTTACTCTGTACTTGACTGAAGTAGACACGAACAGTCTGCACAAGGAAATGCAAGTTCTATATTTAAGAGAGGGGTGAGCATGTCACTGTAGGTGAAGGAAATGGTTACCAGAGACCGGAGATTCTGACTGTAGCAGTTAACAGTCTTAGTACAGCTCTGGCATATGTATCATACGAATCATTCTTGTGTGTAAAGTTTTCTTTCACCAAGTAAACTGGTGAACTTTTTCTCATTGCTGATGTCTTGGCATTCTTCTGATAAATATGTGCCAGCAAATGCCTATCAACAGAATTGTGCAACGACTAGAAGTATGTTTCCACAAAAGATTCATTCAATGGTTCATTGCCCCAGATACACTTGTACTAGGCATTAGAGATGTACAGTTGTGGGTGACAAAACTAGTCCATATAAAAGAAGGGTAGAATCATTGCACAATATTTGCAAATCTGTCTTGTAAAAGCAATTATAAAAGGGTATTCTTCGTAAACATCAATGTGCACTCTACAGTATTCAAGTTAGGAATAGGAGAGATGGACAACCCCCTCCCCTTTTTGTGGGTTTTACTGTAGACATTGCCCACCATAGCCCACCGTAGCCCACCAAAGCCCACTGTAGACAAAATATGACAAGGCCTTATTTACAACTGCAGTTTCACTACAAGTTTCTATGTGATATGAACTGTAACTATAATTCCGGTAGAAATTAGCAAACAGCTAATCAGTATCAAAAGTTGTGACCGTTTCCCGTGACAATTTCATATTACCTTCTTTGCCAAGTTCAATTTTCTGTCTTCCTCGTACTGCATCGATAATCTCTCTTTTGCTTCCCAGGTTTGAGTTTTAGCAACTTGCAAGTCTTTGATCAGATCCTAAGAGAGTTTGAAAGATGACCAACAAACTTAACAAATAAACTCAAAATACATTTATTAACGTAACTGCTGCGTACATTGTGAGTACTAAGGAAAATGAAGAGGGGAGGGAAAGAGATTATTCCAGTGCTTTAAATACAGGATAGGGTCTGTTTCTTTATTTCCTTCCCTTGATTGCAGCAGGTGGTTAGGTTAGGCCAGTAATACAAAGATAGCTCAATTACATTGCTTAGTTTATTTGAGCTTATATATATATGTTGAAGGGAACAGTGAACCTGATGTAAGGCAGGTAGATGTGACAACAAATTTCATGATTTGTTTCTGCAAAGAAAATATTTCAACTATAAGTATGTAATGTTGCTAAATTAATTTAGTTCTCTTCATTGACAACAGGTGTAAGTTGAATTTAATGGGAGATAACGTCATGAAGACCCACCTGCATTCTTGAAACATCCTCTTTGCTTGATGGATCAGAAAGGTTACTTGCAGATAATTTTTCCCTCAGTCGGCTAATTTCTTCTCTCAGCTCATTTCTAAGTCTATCGCTATCATCCTGGAAGTAGAATGAAAGAGAGACAGGTATAAACTCAATTGTCATTTTAACTGAAACATTCCACAGTAAAACACTCAAGCGAAGCTTGAAGTGCTTATGGATGAAAAAGTAATGTTTCTTACACCAAAATGACATCAGTTAATTATAGCATGATTGCTTCTCAGAGGCAAAAATTTATCTTGTTTTTTCAATTTTGACTGAATTACATTGTGATATATGACTTACGAGAAACTTACTGAAATGAGAGCAAACAAAACTAAGTAATAGAAGTTAAGTATTCTGCTCAGCCTATATGGCCTAACTTTGAAGATCGACAAAACTGGTTCTCATGCATGTCTATAAAAAACTGCATCGATTCTAAGTGAAGAATATTACCCCTTAATTGTATTTCAGAATGAGTCAAGTATTTACTGAATAACTCATCTTTTTCTTACTCTTAAATGTGCAATTTAGGTTTAATATTGTTTCGAATGATCACACTCCAATGTTAAATGGCACTGAATTACCGGAAAAACATTTTGTCTTCCCTTCAACTCGAGTCCACCTAAACCATGGACAGTAACAACCTAATGTAATGTAAACTTTCAACAATACATTCAATCAATCAATCAATTAATCAATCGATCGATTATAAATATAGTTATCGATCTGCTCTACAGAGTTTTGAAACCTTGGCGACCATTCTGAGATATAAACTTATTTAGCATCGTGCAAGGTTAAACAGACCTGCAACAAACAGTTCGTTGCTCGCAAGTTGTATCTTTCTGTAGCCCCAGAAGGATTTGCGTGACGACTAGAGTCATACCAACATGATATTCATCGGTCAAACAAATAAAAATTTACCAGGCTTGAAATATTCTTTAAATGATACAAAAGTTTGTTGGAAGTTGTAAATCTGGGTAGACAATAAAAGGCATAATTTTTCAATAGAGTATAAATGAAACTAACACGAAACAATTGAAAAATGAAAAATAAAAAAATTAAATGAAAATAACACGAACCAGTAACACTTCAGTGCAGGCAAAGCTACAGGACAAGGATCATGTATCGGTTTGATTTACAGGTCATTTAACCAATCAAACTTAGACTGAAGTAAATCTGCATCTTTTAATTTCTTAAAATCAACTTACCAGATTCTTCTTGATGACATTTTCGATGTTCCTGCAGTACTGTGCATGTTCCAGAGTATTCTGAGATTCATTGTAGCAGGTATCTGCAGGCGAGACTGTCGCAAACACCAGAGTGGAACAGTTCCCTCCGAGTGCATCCTTAAACGAAGGGGAAAAAGGAAAAATATAACAGAATTGGGGTGAGAAATCCTACCAAATTATGTCAGGCTTTATTATTTTGTTTTTCCATCTGATCGAGGGTGTCAATACAAGTAATGGTGCTTCACTGAATAATATGCTGCAAATCAGTCGGTAAAAATATCGAGTAATGTAAACTAATTTAATACTTGGAGATTGGGTGTCAAAGCAAATACTGTCATATTTAGTAGACGAAGTAACCTGAAAAGACTAATTTGTAAATATTTATAACTAGTCTCTTCCATTTGAACATTTAGTTGTGTCACTGCCTCAAGTCACCATAATTTTTTGCTAGAGTAAATTACTAAAATGACTGTTCCATTCACTTCATATTTCAAATTTAGTATCTCAATTCATGGCATGTTACAACAAAGCTAACAGGGCACAGGATTATAGTTGAAAACTTCAAAACATCATGGCATTTATTGAAGTTGGTCAAAATAGCCTATTATACAATCCTCCAAAACCAGTTCTTAACACCAACTACGGGTCTATAGAAATTGGCCAGACTTTTGGCTTGGTTGTCTAGAATCGGATATCTTCCCAAAACACTATAGAGTACAAAATATTGCCAGAATATTACCAATATTTTTTACATAAGAAACCAAAGAAAGGATCGAACTGAGCCATAATTTTGACCACATCATTTTCTCAATTATTTCTAAATGACACACCTAATTGGGCAACAGTATCACACACTGTGGTATCAAAATATTTAGCCGGGACTAAAACAAAAAAGCAGTTGCATCAGTATTTACTTCAAATAGTTGTAGTTTTATCATGAATGATTATATTTTCTAGCTACTCCACCAAGATGAGTCAAGCTATATAGACTTTGTCCTGTAAGAGTGACTATGAAATTTCTTTCATCTTAAAAAATGAGTAAATATATAACAGCCAGCTGGCTTAAACAGTTATTGACGAGAATGTTGTCACTCCCGACAATGACTTTCTACATACATTTTAAAAAGCTTTTGTGACAAGAAAGTACCAAAATAGTTTCTTGGCAAGTAAATCTAATGTCAAGAGAAAATGAAAAGTGGTAATCACAATCAGCTGCGTTAATCAAAACGAAAATATTAAAAATGATTAATTAACCTGCAAGAGTCTTGTGATGATTGCATTTCTGTAAGGAACATGACCACCCTTCGATCTGGGATCTCCCAACGCTCTGATAACATTTCCAAATGTCACCAAGCTGTAAAAAATATAAAAAAATTAAAAATTAAGAATAGAGATATGAGACTGTCATTGGATAATCAACCTAGAACTAATATATATATATCCAGAATATTGGGTCTATGGGGATTCTTAAAACCTTTCACCTTCAAAGATTTTGATGGAATGGTCTATACTTCATGTTGAAAGGGGCTCATCTTTATGGAACAAGAAGAAAGTTAGAGGAACATCTTGTGTAAAATGTCCCATGAAAAAATAAAGAATAAAATTATGAAATAACTTCCAGGGTATGTTGTATTGCAATTGAAACAGACATATTTATTGCCAGTTTCCTCTTAGCCAAAGTTGCTGTGAATAAAAATTTCTATGCCAGGCTGATGAGTTGAAAAAAGTTTAAGAAAAAAGTTATTGGTCATTACAAGTATCAACTTAAACCCAAACAATGTTACTTTCAACCTCTAAAAGTTAAATAGTTTAAAACATATACATGCACAGGCTTTTCAGTAGATTAACG
>KN886890.1:24834-39181 GCA_000934455.1 Apostichopus parvimensis
TCCAGTCAGCTAACATTGACATCAACAGCTGGGAGGACTTAGCATCACAACGCTCAGCCTGGCGTTCTGCCCTTAAATCAGGAATACACAGAGCTGAGGAAGACCGTTGCAAGAAACGGGCATCCAAGCGAGAGAAGAGGAAGGCATTAGTCTCACCACCTGACACTACTTTCATCTGCGACACCTGCACGAAAGACTGCCACTGCAGGATTGGCCTTTACAGTCATCGCAGATCATGTTCTTTAGCAGCAAGGCGCTACCCATCGTCTTCTGAGACGGACGGAGGCCAATGATGTTTTAATAACATTAAATGTTGAGTCACTAGGAAAGCTGGAGAACGTTGTCACAATATTTTCTAAATATGACATTTAGATATTAAAATTTGGTGGAAATTTAAGGGTCGTCCGATCGTTCAAGACGACCAAAAATCACTTCGGACAATTTAAAACACTGCTTAGGTTGTTAAACACTTCGAACAAAACTCGGAAAATCCCTTTTCTTTAAAGTCAAAGTCTGGTCGAAACAAAGTCTTAGTTTCTTGTTGGTATCGCCCCTCCTCCCCCCCCCTCCCTCACGCATTCATATTAGAAACAACGTAAGAAATAAATACCATTTTGGTACGTTCCGTAATAAGGGGAATATACACTTTAGCTGTATGCCCACCCTTCGCATCGCACGTTTTGTTATTACTAAAGAAAGAATATAGATACTATACGTATACAACTAATGGTTACGTAAAGTAGCCTATAGTGATATGTCTATCATGTGCACACAACATCAAATGATGAAAGCTGTAACTAGTATACATCAACCAAATTATTGCCATTTTCTGCAGCGGGAAGTTTGCGCTTGACTGGTTACCATAGTTACACGGTGTTGCATTTAAACAACCTCCTTCGTGTTCATTGAGCACTACAGACGTAAGAATGCTTACAGACAATGGTAAGGGATATTAGCCAATCGATTCACAGGAATATTGGAAACCACCATTGACTATTTTTAACATGAAAATTTCTGTATTGGAAATGTTGTTAACTCTGTACTTGCGGTTAATTGTTATGATATCGTTCCGTTCTGGCGTAGTGACGAATGTGCAAAAAGTGAGTTTTGAGAAAACGCGCACAAAAGGTTTTCACGTTTTGGCTTTAGTATATCGTAATTATCTTTTGTACCGAAAGTTGTCAACAGTGGCGGACTGGCCACACGGGCATTTGGGCAATGCCCGGTGGCCCGGTGGGCTGGGGGCCCGGTGGGCCGGTGGGCTGGGCAGCCTGGTAAAAATTACAGCCCATTTTCACAGTAGTTAATATAATACAGACGGGTTGTGTAGAAATATATTTTAAACTGTGGGAATCAGCTCATGAAATCACCATGTTAGTAAGTCTGTTAGTTCGTAACAAAAGAACGTGCCATTGGCAACCCGTCCGTGCTAATAGTTATACGACAATAAGATATACAAGTACGATGACCAATGCATTCTGACATATACATAGCATTTGCAGAGAATACAGATTTTATTATTCTGCACCTCGTCCTCCAGAAAACGAATAAAAAAAAAAGTAAAATCCTATTAGATTATTTGGATATCACTCAGCTAATTCCTGAGATATTATGTATGAATAAAAATAACCCACATACAGTAGGGTGTTTGGTTATCAAAATTAGACGTATGGTAGTCGTCGACGAACATCTTGAGGCGTTCATGTCGATGTCTGTGGAAAAAAGAATCTTAGCCAAACTTGACACTAAAAATATCATTGATGGTGTGGCTGCCAGAAGCAGCAAACTGCGTAGGCTTATACTCTCATAGACATGACATGTGCTCGTAATATTGAACATATATGTTTTGGTGGATTTTATTTAAGTTTTATTCCATTTTTTTCAGGCTTGTGGTCACAAAATGCTTGAAAAACTAAATAAAATCCAGTTTAAAACATATATTTTTTTTACGTTTTTAACTTTTCTGAGTTTAATCAAGTGTCGCTTCTGGGAAATTATTTTTGGGTCTTTTTCAATGGACTTTTGTAACCTACAAAATTGAGAAAAGTCGCACCATTTTGCATCTAGGCATTCGTTAACTTAAAAAAATCACACCCCCTTAGACCCCCCCCTCAAGGACGGCGATCACTATGCAAGTAACATATCAATGAATAATGGGCCGGTCTAGGTGAAAATGCCCGGACCGGTTTTAAGACCCAGTCCGCCCCTGGTTGTCAATATATAAAATATAACAAATAGAAATTTGAGTTATCACCTTTGTTGCTGATCGAAACATTTCTTACAAAGTAGTAATTTTAGTGTAAACATATTCGTTGTTATGTCATATATGGGGGTATAGAGGGAAAGGAAAACCGTAGTGACAGTACAGTGTCCCTCTGTACAAAATGTCCGCTGGGAGGCTTTGTATCAGCACATTTAGTCCGTTCGGACATTATCTGCTGAAAATTGTGACCCCACATCACAGCAAATATAGTCCGGCCGGACGAAATGTCCTGTACAAAATGTCCGCAAATACTTCATAGTTTATTTTGCCCCGCACATAATTTTGGAATTCGACATTCAAAAGGCAACCAAGTTCATTATATGGTGACATCCCTATGTTCCGACGTCTCTATGTTCCGACGTCTCTATGTTCCTACATCTGTATTTTCCGACGAATCTATGTTCCGACAAAAAGAAAACATTCGGAGCAGTTTTTTTTTATCCAAAAATTTGTTTGTACCAAGAAAAGTAGTTTTGTGACCCCAATATTTTTGTGATCAAATTTGTCTTGGACCAACAGTTTTTGGGACCAAATTTTTGGGGACCAAAATTTAGTTCACGAAAAAAAAATGTGACCCAAAGTTTGTTATGACCCAAACAGTGCTTGTGAAGTTTTATGGTGTTCACATTTTTTGAGACCATTATCGTTTCTAGCCAAATCAATTTTCGAATAAAATATGTTTAGATTTAGACCAAAATATGTTGTAGGCCTATCATTTTCTGGGGGGGGGGGGGAGTGACCTGCGCAAATGGGGGCAATAGCCATGCCGCGCTCAACCTCGGGCTCAGTCAGGAGGTGGTGGGGGAGGGGGGAGGAATGCCAGTCGGGGAATTGGGTACTTGGCCCTACCACCCTTGAAATCGTGCAGACGCCACTGGGCGGAATCTTAAATATTGTTAGGGTTCTAATTTGTTTCGGACCATAAGTTTTAGGGATGTGTTTTTGGTTTATAGTCTTGTATCATAGTCGTCGATGTATGTACCTTTTGATTTCCTTTATATACCCTTTAAGTGCAATTTAATATACTTAAACATTTTACTGGCTTTTTCTCTATCCGTATGTATGTACCTTTTGATTTTCATGTTTGTATCTTTTTCGTGCAAATATACAACAAACAATATCGCGCCGCGCCGCTTGCAGTATTCATTTTGGTCCCAAAGTTTGGTCCAAAGAATTTTTACCACAAAATTTGGAGTACAAACAAATTTCGGGTCACAAGCAATTTTTGGTCACAAGCACTGTTTGGGTCACAACAAATTTTGGGTCACATTTTGTCAAATTTTGCTCCAAAAAATATGTTGGTCACAACAATATTGGGGTCTGAAAACTTGTTTTCTTGGTACAAACGATTTTTTTGATAAAAAAAATTGTCCCGAATTATTTTTTTTTGTCGGAACATAGAGACGTCGGAACATAGAGACGTCGGAACATAGAGATGTAACACATTATATCAATTATTAAAGCAGATGCATACGTAGTTTGATGTTACAGAAAATAAATGAGACGTTGTGCATTGCTACAAAACAAAATATAGGAGGAAAAGAAGAAGAAAATTTACAAATCTCAATCTGTAAAGTTGTTAATCATGTTTTTGTTATGATTGCTGCTATTTTATCCTCCGTACATGTTATATTCAGACCCTACATTGCGTTCATACTCATCTTTAAAGAGGGAGAGATCGCATCGAAATTGAAAATAATAAGATCGCAATCTATTTGTTCTGTCATTAAATATACAGACGACACAGCAATCTCTGTTAAAATATCTAAATCCTCATATAATGTGGATCAACGTAATTATGAATCTGTGGTATCTCATGTTGTTACTGTCTGTGATAAAAATACCCCATAGAAATCTAAAGAGAAGATTTTTGAAAATTCTAATATTAAACATGAGGGCCTACTCACTGGCAAAGCAAGGAAAACTGTGATACAGGGTGCCGAAGTGAACCGTACTGAACAGACGATGTATTTTAGGGGTGTGTATAGACAATAAGCTTAATTTTACATATCATATTTCATTTTTCCAGAACTTTAAAGAAGGGTTTATTACATCTTTTATTTTGCCATATTTCTTCTACTTCTGTCCACTTTAGAAAGAACCTGATTTCAGAACAATAACTTCAAGACTAAATTCAGCAGAAAGAACAAGTCTCTATGAAATATGTTACAGTACGTCCACAGTTTGAATACTTGTTTATTCATGACACATCTTCCACAAACTAGGGATGCACCGGATCCAAATTTTTGGATCCGGCCGGAACCGGATTTTGCCGGATAGTACATGAAATCTGGCCAGATAAAATCCGGCCGGAACCGGATTTTTTCATTACACAAAATAAAATCATTAATAAGAAGTAGAAGTATGAAACAAGCAAATCTTAGGTGAGGTATACGCATATTATAATATTGAAATTAAGACCCCATTTATGAGAGTAAATATGACTTGAAGTGGTGTAATCTACATTCTTTAATAAAATAACTACAATATAATTGTTGACAAGCTTGATACAGTATGTAAATTTGTTTGCTGGAAAAATACTGCATACTACATATGAAGTTTGTTTTAAAACGGGAAGCTACATTTCACAAATCTCATACTTTATACTGAATAAAAAGATTAACACTACTATCTGGATTTAGAATTTTCTTTTATCATTCATTATTTGGTAACAAATTTTTACACTGCAATATTATCTGTAAAATAAAAAAAAAAGCATTGTATCTTTCCAGAAGTGGAAGAAACTTCTTATCTATCTTTTATCTATCCTTTAAAATGGAATTGAATGTTCATTAGAACACTTAATGATTTAGGTTTTTCATTAACTTTTAGGAACTTTCATGGTGACAAGAGATATCTCTTTCTGTGAGAACATTATATACTGTTTATTCTGTGACTGGCACCCCATTTGGTAGAAACTCTTCTAGTCCATTGCTTCATCTATTTATAAAAGTGCCAAGATTACAATTTGCATATTGCCATGACCACAAACAATATGTAACAATTGACAGCTTTCTAGACAAGAAATGGACTGTAGTGGTCCACAAAAAGATCCATTGTTTTGAATTCTTAAAGTCCTAATGCACATGTTTGTTAAAAAACAATTCAGACGTGTTTAACAATATAAGAGATTGTTTCACACATAAAATTTCAGAGAAAACATGAATGCCAACAAAAATGGGAAAGTAAAGATTCAATGGAACAGTATTTTGACTGATAAGTATATGAATGGTCTATTTTAACTGCACAATATTAAACTGATGAAGGCTGCAAGAAATGATTTCACTGCATACTGTATTTGTTGTATATAGCTTCATATTATTACAGTAGTTGTATTATTTTGGTTGATCTTTAGAAACAGTGGGTCAGACCATTGAGAAAATTAAATTAAACATGTTAAACCTAATTTTTCCTTACTTTGAATGTTTTTATTAATTTTTGGAAATAGTTTCCATTGATTTAAGTTAATACGAACACCTTTTTAAGGAATATTTCAGGCCAGATTTTGAAAAAGATCCGGCCAGATTTTGAAAAAGATCTGGCCGGATTTTGAAAAATATCCGGCCGGAACCGGAACCGGAAAATTGCTCACTATCCGGCCGGATAGTCCGGCCGGACCGGATATCCGGTGCATCCCTACCACAAACCTTGAGCAAGCTATAGAATAACAGCATGTATTTATTGTCAATGTTTGGTTGATAAGGAAGTTGTGTAAATCTACATCACTGCTGCTTTATGATAATCTTTAGAGCAGTCGGATCTAGCACTTTACTCTACATCTTTAGTTGCCGTTCACATTGCTTAGACGTAAACAAACAGAAGTAAAAGTGCTATATACTGTGGATCTGACAACACATGCACAATGAAAATAGAGAAAATAGAGAGGTTTCATCCTGAACAATAATTAATAATAATTAATAGACATCACAGTGTTTAAAAGTGCATGTGCAGGTGAGAAAAGAAATTTAACATCTTTGGTAAAAAAAAACAGGTAAAGAGGTAAATCTGTCAAAAAAAACCTTTCAAAAGCTAAACAATGCTACATACTGTAACTTAGCCAGAAGATGCTATAATGCAAGATATATTAAATAATATAGCTTGAAAAGCTAAGCAGTGATCAATTTATGTGCTCAAAAGAGATAAAAAACTTAAGTCTAACCAAAACATGAGGCTTGCAAATAGATGCCTCCAATGGAAAACAAGGCAAAACAAGTGCACGACTTAATAGCTAACCAAATGAACAAAATATATAACATGTTTGGCTTGTTGCCAGATATAAAAAAAAATGGTTTTTGTGCTCTTTTCCAAGCAAGACAATCTTTCTGGAAAATTTATATATTTTATGTTCCGACTTGGCAACATTAAAAGGTACAAACACCAGACCAAACCACTAAAAGTGTAATCAACGTAATATCATCCAGCATTGCTCAATGATTTCACCAAATCTGTCAACAACATTGTACTCTTTCACAAAGTCTTTTGAAAATGATTTAATACTGTCCTTGGCATTTGCTGATACTATAAGTACAGTGATTTCAAAGGAAACCTACATTCGTTGTTTCAGTTGTGTGGTTTCAATATTTACACTTCCTTTATAAACCAAAGTCAACATTCATAAACAAGATAAGGTTCTTTGTGTCACAAAGTCTCATCTTCGCTACAAAAGAACTGTATTAGTTTAAATAGACATGTGGCTCACTATTATTCAAATATGTAAACAAACTACCTAGTCAAAATATTTCTCAGTAGCAAGAAATAACAAGTTTCACAATTGCTGCTGCTATTGAGTTATGTATTCCCACAGTAATCTTTGATCAAGACTCTGTAGTGAACAGAGATGAGAATTCTAATAAACTATATATCTCATTTACATCCAAGACCAATTCCGTAACTAGGTCAGTTCGGCCTCCAGAGCATGGGCCACAGAGGGCCTAACTGTCAATGACCAAATAATATGAACATCAATAGGCTGAAGACACCTCTTCCAAAGCCCACCATCTTGGGAATTCAAAAAATAGCCTGTTTTCAATAGACAAAGCCTGAGAGGGCCACATCTAGATGCCTAGATGTGTCAAATCTAAAACCAACATGGACTATTGAGTCTCCTTAAGGTCCAATTTTTATGGCTGCACAGGTGCTAGATTGCTCCTCGCTATGCCACTGTTCACGGCCGTTTTTTTATACCCTCTATGTCACTGCATGATTCAATATTACCACACAATCTAGTCAAGGTAATACCTCAGTGGCAGGAATAGAACAGTTTTAAAAATATTGTTTCAAATCAAGCCTGAAATGATCAAAAACCAACTACTCTACAACTATTTCATCTCTTGGAGGGATACACATATTTGATAACTGAGAGTTGCATTTCCCTTTATGAGAGTATATCTGATCTGGCAACAGGGGAATAGGTGACATTGTTACTTCAATAAAAAGGCAACAGGCTATTTTGGTCAATTGCAATGTGCATCACACAAATACAATTGTACCTTTGTGAAGACTTGAAGTCAGAATATCAGCTGCTCCTTTGAACACATATACCAATTTTACAGAAATATTAACATTCATCTTGGCTTTCAGTCGTCCTACCAAGTTTGTTACTTTTCAACAACCATAACTTAACTTTAAGAGAGAAATAAATCAAATCAGAATGGCCTGCAGATTCCAAATCAGCTCCTGTCCTCCACATGATCAATTAATCTCAAGTACTGAGTATTCTTTCACAGCTAATTATAAAGATTAACATAATCTGATGCTTTATCAAACAAAGAACAAAATGTTCTTTTTTTATTTTTTAGTTCCTTTACCTTCTCCTTTAATGTCGTGAGGAAAACCAACCACTGCTGTCTCTGCCACAGCTTCATGTTTATCCTGGTAACGAAATAGAAAAGGTTAAAGGTCACAAAATTAAAAAAGGCAATGCTAACTAACTTTCCAGCAAAATATCTTATCCATTTCTCAGAGCACCAGCGCGATCTCTCTCAAATCAGTATATATGGGAAATAATGTTAAATATTGTAATACTGTAATTGCATCTTCCACCTTTGCTGTTATATTGCACATGGGAATCTCTTACCATTGCATCTTCCACCTCTGCTGTTCCCAGTCGATGACCTGTGACATTGATGACATCATCCATCCGTCATGTGATGTGATAGTAACCATCAGCATCTCTGTGAGCCCCATCCCCAGTGCTGTAATAACCTAATATATGCAAATAGATGGACCTCCCTCAGTCATAATGATGGTAACATTTTCTTCTAAATGGATGATAAGTCCATTCTCATCCCTTTCTGGGTCAGTCTAGTTGCCAGTGCAGTAATAACCTTAATATAATGATAATAATATTAGGCATTTAGCTACGCTATTCATGGTAAACCATATCACAGCGCTTACAGACGTTATATTACCCCTGGTCAATGATAACATGTCCAGAGACAATCCCTCCAGTCAGCAGCAGTTATATACTGCGCCTAATGACAAGTTACCTCACAGGTACCCATTTAACCCCTGGGTGGAGAGAGGCAAGTGAGATAAAGAATCTTGCCCAAGGACACAACGTAATGAACTAGGCATGAATCGAACAAGCAATCCTTGGATCACGAGTCCGACGCCTTAGCCAATTGGCCACCAAGCTCTCATAATATACTGCAAATTTTTAGCAGGACATTGCTCAATCGTAATAATGACATTTTCTAAATTGCTGATAACTGCAGACACACCTTACAAATGCATATGGCAAACAAAAGGACAATATTCAAACATACTGATGATGACATTTTTAAAGTGATGATACTTTTCACATTTCTCAATGATGACATTCACTTTTACAGAATCTCTATGTGGGTGAACCTTTTCTACAGTGCAGTAATAATAACCTAACAGCTTGATAAATGTCAACAGGTCTACCGTTGACTGTTGATATTTCATTTTTAAATTGATGATAAATTCCATATGCATCTCTCTTTGGGATAAACCCCATCTTCAGTGATAACCTATCAGGTGTGACTGAAAATTCACACAGATAGCTTTGCAAATATATGAAACCTATTTCATAAAATGGTATATCCTTTCCATTGACACCAAACTTGAAAAAGCACTTAAACTTGAAATGTAAAAACTAAACATAGTCACTTTTCCTGCAATGCAATTTTGCCATTTGCACATTGTGAGTATGACTAAATTGAGGGTTGGTAAAGAGACATAATTTTTTACTGTTATCATCCAAGTATAGCAAGATTCAGTCTTCCCTTGATGATTGAGTTATTCTGACATCTATCACCATACGACAGTAATAACACATTTAAGTGTTAACTTTCTCGCTACTGCAATAAGAATCCAAGACTCAGTTGACCTGTGACCTCACCTGGAAAATCCTTGAGATATGTAGCGACGAACCTCTCATGTAGGAGACATATTCTTAACTCACGAAAATATAAAAAAACAACATCACTGCTGTATGATTATTGTTTTGATTGTATATGACAACCAGCCAAACCGCTTCAGGAAATACTGATGTATCCAATAAACAGTTTTATGAATAAACTTTAAAAGAAGAGATAATATTTACTCTAATCAAGTGACTTAAAAGACTGCATTTGGGTTGATATATTCATATATTCATCTGATCTAATATGCATTGTGTTGCATTCTTGGCTCTGAATAATAGTCTGATATTTTGTCTGCTGATAGTGGGGTGTACCTAACCTTGCAGTGCTCGTCAGTCCTTTGATTTAGTAGTTTGTGTAGGGCTTAAGTACCCTTAAAAATCGCACCCTTCCGTTAATGTGATGATGTGTTGTTTGCGACCTTGTATACCTCAGCTGTCCTTTTGAGTCTCCTTATTATGCAAGGCCAAATCACTTAGAGTGTACCATGATCATATGTCATGAAATGAAGCTCCTCCTATAAAAGTTGAGAGCAGAAACCGGTCTAGTTGGTCATAAGAACCTACGCTAGTCTTTCCTACTATTAAAAGTACACTCAATTCACCTAATAGGTGCAATTATGTTTCACCATGAGGAACATGCTATAAGTTCATGTTCTTCGGGCCCTCCCATAAAAATACTTCAGGTTCTTGGCCACTACGTTGCGTTAGATAGTGTAAAACCGCCTACACCCCCATTTCATTTTTTACTACGATACGCACGTCTTTGTAACAACGAGACTGATTTCTTACAGAAAAAGAACGCGTTCACAGAGAAACTGTTACTCCGTAACTATAAGAAAGAGTAAATTGCCACAGCCACTAAAGGCATAACATTTGAAAACCGTAGGCATTACCTTACTACCAATCCTAAACAAAAGGAACCACCACTGGTGTTCAAGCTTACCTATACACCCCATATCAAAACCACGCATTTGAAAAAAACACTTTTGAAACATTGGCACTTAATTTCGCAACACGCGGAATTATCCAAACTGTTTCCAAAAGAACCGATTCTTGCCTACAAAAGGGCCCAAAATCTCAAAGATTTACTTGTTAACTCAAGGTTTCGTACTAACGAAGAATCAGCTGACTCTCAAGGTTCACACGAAGCTCTTTTAGATGCTCTTATAGATGCACTATGAGTCCATAAAAACTCGTGCACATAAAATAGATGCATTTTGAGAACGAGACGTTCATGCCGAATATAAAATATTCAAAGGCTTACTACTGATGAAGCTCCTCCTATAAAAGTTGAGAGCAGAAACCGGTCTAGTTGGTCATAAGAACCTACGCTATAGTCTTTCCTACTATTAAAAGTACACTCAATTCACCTAATAGGTGCAATTATGTTTCACCATAAGGAGCATGCTATAAGTTCATGTTCTTCGGGCCCTCCCATAAAAATATTTCAGGTTCTTGGCCACTACGTTACGTTAGATAGTGTAAAACCGCCTACACCCCCATTTCATTTCAGTGCTGATTTTAACTTTTACCTGGCAAGTTACAAAGTATTTAGCTTCTTAACTCTAATTTAATAGACAACAAGTTAATAGGACAGTTTGATGTTTCTTTGAAGGACTACCTCTGTCTTTGTCAAAATATTACCCTCTCCATCAAAGACAGGAATACAACAGAGTGTGAATGGATTGAATCAAGTTAACTACATGCCTTTATTTTGTTCTTTATTATTACAAATATGTATTTATGTTGATGAATATCTGAATATAACTTTGTTATCAATCTTGTGTATTGAAGGTAACATGTCTCTCTCCACACAAACACATGGGCACAAACTATATACACAAAGCTTCTTGCTATAGTGTCAAAACAGGTAGTAACCTGCATAAAACTTCCCTTCGCTTTCAAAGATGAATCACAAACTAGACATATGTACAAATACGAAAGAGCTGCAATATGTATATTGTGCAGAGAAGGATTGCGATGGAACTAAAGATGTAAGTTTAGATAGACTCACGTGTTGTCAAGGGAAGATGGAGATGTAGAGGGGGTTAGAATGGGTAGTTGGAGGAAAGATGGATTAATTAGACACTCCTTTTTTGGGCATTTGAGAACTTGAGGTTGAACAGTTTGAATGCATTGCATCTATTTTCTTGCTGCTAAGGAGGGCTGTAAAATGGCTGTTACCAAATCCCTTTTTACTTCATTATTCCTGCAATGATCGTCAGAACCTCTTAACTTTTAATCAATGTAACTGTAAGCAAGACATTCATTGTTTTTGAAAAAAGAAGCATCATAAAGCAACTCATCTTTTATTAAACAACAATCTAAATCTGAGAATTCATACATTTCACACGATATTCATCACCCTCTTAAAATAGTACTTCTGTTCCACTTTGTTGTTCTGAATAGATAATTGTTCATTCTGGAGACTGGATTAGGCTGCAATAGATATCACAAACATTTTGCAGACTGGATATGCTACAATAGATACCACACAAACCTCCTGCAGACTGGATATAGCTACAGTAGATACCACATAATCATTCTGGAGACTGGATATGGCTACAATAGATACCACACAAACATGCTGAAGACTGGATGTAGCTACAATAAATGCGACACAAACAATCTGGAGACTGGATATGGCTACAATAGATACCACACAAACATTCTGGAGACTAGATGTAGCTACAATAAATGCCACACAAACATTCTGGAGACTGGATACGGCTACAATAAATGCCACACAAAAGTGTGAACGATCCAAATACTTACGTCTTCATTTAAAAGCTGAGGATTGATTCCAAAGAAAGGCCTCATAGGGCCATGTCTGACCTCTGCGTTGGGAGCCGAGGGTCGGGGGCTGATACAAATAGCACCAGTCTCTGGAGGAAAGGAAAAAAGACATAGAATATATTAATAAAAAAGCCTAATAGAATTTTCTGTTGACAAACAGTGTGAAACTTATGTTGGAGAGAAAAGTATTCCACACTGCAAATTGAAAACCACACTTCAATATCTTGCCCCTAACTCGAGATAGTTTTGATTGAATGCAACCTTTTCTGACTGGCTAATCCTTCAACTACTCCAGGAAGGTGGATCACAGTAGGGGGTCTGTGATGTCATTGAAAGCTTTGTTTACAGTAGGCTATTATATAATCTTCTTGTTGATTTACCCACGAAGCCAGATACATTTTGAATTTTTGCTTACCTGTCAAAGTTCTCTGTACAAAATAATTTTATGAAAATGTGTCTCTCTTGTGGAAACATTCTTTCCTCTACGGATAAATGACTGACAGATTTAAAAGAAAAACAAAGACACTTTCAGCTGAAGTGTCCTGAGGACATCCATTCTGCTGTTGCCTTATGCGTTTACAAAACATCACAAATGTTAACAATTCATATCTTTGCAATACAAATGCAATGAGGATGTGTTTTTGACCTATAGGTTCAGAATTTGTTGTTGTTCAGCAATCAACTTTAGCCACTAGAATATCTCTTGAATAAATTGTATTCATATGAACGCAATTTATTCATTCAACAACGCTTTGCACAATTTCTATGAAGTGCTCCAATTTCCATTAATTTCTTTGCCTTGATGATAAACTCATAGCTTTGTTTCTTGTTGTTCAAAAAAGGTCATACAAAAAGCCACAGAGCAATTTATACTGACTAAGCAACTTCAGGTTCATGAATTACATGTACAGGCTAGGCTAATTGTCTTTTCTATCATAGTGTGATAGGTTATGCCAGTTTTTAATGTGTGTTTAGGACAGCAAAAGACTTCTCAAATAACCAAAAATGCAATAAGATAATTATGCACAATAAATACTTAGTTTCTGTTTAAGAGAACTTGCAATTGCAGATGATGAGGTCAACTAATGTAATTAACAAGTACTACTTCTAAATTCATACGGACACCTAGCCAATTTGCCCCGGCCATATTCAGTACATTTGTTGTGTGTGATAATCTCATTTAAAATCTGTTGACATTTTTCGAAAAGTTTTTTTCGTTTCCAAGATATGCACATTTGAAAATGTATCAATCTGGGAAACTCAATCATTATTTGCCAAACAAATGTGAAGTGTTGCACTCATCAAAATAGAAATTAAAAAAAATCAGCCCACGTGTGTCATTTGAATAACGTGATGTCTTCTTTTGAAGTTAGACAAAATATCGCCTTAGGCCACAAACCTGTGTTCAGTGTCTTTGAAACGAAGGTTGTAAAACCAAAGGATAACATGACATAAGAGTAGGCATTCACTACCGTTATATGGTGTTTGCAAGAAAATTATTTCTTAGGTTTGGTGAAAACTGGCATAACATAATGGTGAGTTGTAACACTCATGTGATCTGCACATGGAAAGAACGTGTGGAATACAGAGTAACACAGACTGACACAAGAGTCTCTCACTAACTTTCAACATTCAATCGAACAGACAAAGAAGTGAGATTAAGCCTTATATGGTTTCAAAAGCTTAGCTTAAATGTGCAGTGTTTGCAGATTCCACTTGCCCTCATGTAAAACTTTTCAACACCATTGTGTACAAGAGTGCAGGAGTGTGATGAGACAGGTGCAGCATGGAAACAAAGTAAATGTGTTACCTAATATGACTTTGAACCTGTTCTTCAAACCATGCAGTATAAACAAAGTCATCTAGTATAGTTACCACACATTAAAATCTGATATTTG
>KN886891.1:7215-18913 GCA_000934455.1 Apostichopus parvimensis
CCACGAAGGAGACGACTGAAGGTGTCAAGGAATTAGATGCACACAGGTATTACTACAATTGTCATGTTAATTCAATTTGAATTTTAATGTGATCACTGAAAATTTACTGCATGTGGCTTAATATGATAGTATATCAAGACTGCATATTTAAAATATTTCAAACGGAAGGTGTGTCTTTTTTCCACAAACAGATGCAACGCAAATTATACAGGACTGTAGGAATTCAGTCGGAGAGAGGAAGAGGATGGCGGTTTTTGGGCTTAGGGTAAGGGAAGTAGCAAACAGTCCTTTTTGAATGTTGTAACCTCACTTTGCAGGCAAGGCATCGAATTTATTAATAACCCTTCAAGCTGGAGGGGAAGTTTGGGGAGAGTGGGAGGGGGGGGGGGAGCTTTTTCTCATTTCATCATATTTCATTTTTATTTACTTTAAATCATATTAACTCATTCATCTCTGAGGTGAAGTCAGGAGGGTATGTCAGAAGTCTGCATACAAACAGCTCAAGTTTAGTATGATTTTACAGATATTCCTATTCACTCCATCAACCCTTCTCTATAAATATAAATGATTTAGTTAAAGGTCCCATCAGGATGCTACTCACTATGTGCCTCCTGTGTTGCTGGTACAACAGATTTGCAGAGTTCTTAAATATTTAATAAGACACTTTCAAGTCCAAGGCCAAATGCTTTAATATGCGAAGCACAATTGCATTAATACCATTGGGACTTACAAGAGAAAATATTAAATATTGTCCCACATTTTCATGTTTTTTTTTATATAAATTCATTTTTTAAATTTTTTATTCATTTTCAGTGCATATTCATTCAAAACTTTGTTGTGTTGTATGAAAGGAGATTAAAGACATTGTTTAACTTTAAAGAGGGATTAATAGACCACTGTATAAGCAACAGAGACCAATTCTTGGTAAAAGCAGGTTCTTCAATACAAAGAGGAACTGTTACTTGAATAATCTTTCTGCCCCCCCTCCCCCCACTCTCTCCTCCCCCAATCTTCAACCCCCTTTGGGTAACTCCAACCAGCACAATATACAGTTCTTAAATGAAATTTATTAATGATACAGAACATGTATTATATATCTTTAGAGGATTAGCATATTTTGCAAGGGTTATTAGGTGGTCTGAGTTGATTATTTGCCAACCAAGACTATAGTCCATACAGAGGTGGTGGTCAAAGACTGGGTTTACTAGCAGATCAAAGAAACTCACAAGACTAAGTAAAATTGTGGTTCTTCTCCTTATTTCTTCAGTTCATCTCTTAGAGGACAAACTAGTGCTGGTCTGACAACCAACAAAATTTCCTAATTTATAATATAAACTCTGATTATTTGGCCACTGGTGGGTGCACAGACCTTTTTAAGGTGATATTAAGGTCACTCAGAGTTGACAGTTTCCACAAGTTTTTGGGACTTTGACCAAGAAAGCCATTTAAAACAAACAGGTGCAAATTACTGTTGAAATGCTTCTCAACAAAAGTTCACGAATGAAATATGAGTAAACAAAAGTTCACGAAGGAATATGAGTAATTTAGTAAAATTCGCCTAGCTTGAGAATTTCAGTTAACCAGGAGTAAACATAAATACCTGAACAGTAGGACCACCCTTTATGACATTCATAACTTGTAAAATGTTTAAATATAAAGTAAAGATTTCCAATGCATGTACTAAATTGGTCAAAGGAATAAAACAAGGTGGCACAACAGTGGGACCTTCATAAACTTTAAATATGGTCTTTATTGTTTGGCTGCCTAGTTGGAAAAGACTTCTGGAAAGAAGCCATCTAAGTGAAATGCAAGATATTTTTGTTTTATAGTTGCAGGTTGTAAGTAGATTGGAGACAAAAACTTTTGATTTTTGGGGGATTCTTCAGCCAATCACATAGAGTTTATACTTATAGTGTAGAAGATCAATCTGTTGTTAAATCCAAATTTCATATTTGAATTTCTTTTGTCAATTTGTGATGTTAATTGATACTCCTCGTAGCCATGGCGATCAAGATTCTTCCCTTCTTTTGTGTTTCAAGTAGTAACATAATTAATAATTGACGCTACAGCTGGATTAGGATCAAATTGCCAGGCCTACTAAATATTTCAATATTTGCATACATTAACCCGCAAAGGCTTTTTACAAAGTATGCGGATAAGGACTTCCTTTAATTGTTGTAAAATTCTCTTCACAACACTGAAGGCGAAATGATCAAAACTAGTTGACATTTTGAAAGAGAATCTTCCAAGGTTTTTGTTTACAATATAGTATGCATTTTAGATACTGTAGATCTGTTAAATCTACATAGTGAATAAACAGTAAAAGATGTCAATAGGATACCGCAAGTAGCAATCAAACACCCAAAACTGTAAATCTTAAGCAAAATGAGCTCCATTTAATAGACAAGCTGTAGAATACATCCACATTTTGAAATGTTAACTGATAGTAAGGAAAGGTGATCTTGCCTTAGGGACATAAAGGATTAAAATAAAGAATGTATGCATGCAACAAAAAAAGAAAGAAGCTTGTCCAGGTTGGAGGACTCTAACCGTAAACATACATATAAGCTTATATACTTTCCTCCCCTCCCCCTCTCCCCCCCAAAAAAAACCCACCCCCCCAAAAAAAAAAATTGGCACTGGTACAAAAGTTTCATAAAATGTTTTCAATACTCACTAGATTGTCGATGAAGCTCAAAACTGAATATGCCGGTAGCTTGATAACAGTCTTGATTTCTCTGTGCCCTGGCTTGCATGAGCTTTGATAGAGATATTGGTTTGTGCTCGTTGATCACAGTACAAGTTTGTTGGGTGACTGGTCCACTGCCATTCCCCATCTTGGAGGCGGTAATATTAGAAGGTGAGGAGGGCTCCGTTTCCTTTTCAACTTTCACCGTGACTGCAGGTAAAGGCAAAGACGAAGTCGCTGAGTTTGTTTTCTTCATTTTTAGCACAGATTCATCGGAAAAAGTTTCCCTTGCAGAGCAAGAATTGTCACGGATTCTAACTGCATAAGGAGGCCGAAAAATGTTACCTGTGGTTCGTACGAATTATTTTAACGCAGCTTTTATTGCCCTCCTTTCCCGATCTCCGGCACACTAAATTTCTATTTCCTTTTAATATTTCCACTCTATTTCCACTCTTTTTCCACCAAAAATGAAAGTAAAGCAGGCTTATTTACTCAGACGGTTGAAAATTCACTCGTCTTTGGGTGGGCAACAATTTTAATGTCATTTATGAAACACTACCGAAGCAATTGACCTATATAGAAACTAATAACAGCACACATATAAACATGAAGAAGCACAATGAGAACCCATATAGTATCTTGCCCGTACTACAAACGACAATACCAGAATGAAGTGCACTCCGTTTTCGAAAGTACTCAAAGAGATTAATCCCGGCATCACAATAATGAAACTCTCTAACTTCCTTTAGTCCAAAAGCGAGTCGCCACGAAAGTACTCCATGACCTTCATAGGTTCGCTGTTAAAATCATTAACTAGACATTCATCCCATCGGCTTTCCAAAGTTTCCAAACAAAAATCCGCAGATATTACAAAAATTTGGGTTTTCGCTGTTCCGTTTCGGATTTTTATACAAAAGAAAGAAGAAAAAAAAATTCCAAACTTTGGAAATTGGTATTCATTAGCTGCAACTTTGTTGCTTTATAAGATCAAAATTTTGTGTAGACCTTGGATTTAGTCCTAGTTTTATCATCATCCAGGGATAAGCTACTGCAAGGCATGGATACGGCTTTCCCAGCATATATATATATATATGTATGCTACACGTTCAGGTAAAAATCCTCGTCAAGCCTTCCTTTTCCTCCTCCTGTCACAATTCCTTTGCTTTAAATCATTCAGCTGCTTCCAACTTCCTGAGAAAAACAACCTGCAACATTCACTTATCTGACAAACTCAGCCACAGCTGCACATACACACTGCCAACAGAGTAACAATTTAACAATTTATTTCCAGAAGAGAGCACAATCCTGGGCTGCTGCAGCACACAATGCCGATCCTCCGATTCCCAACCGATGAACTTGACAGACTGCGTCTCAGTCGTAGTAGTTCCGTTGGAGAAGAAGAGAGAATCCGCCGTGGAGGAGAACTGATGAAGATGATGATGATGATGATGCTGTTGCAGCCAGTGCTACTACTAACTGCGGCTAGTGAGTAGTTCTAGCTGTGAGGGTGAGAGTTCCCTGTGCACTCACGAGAGATGCTCCTCAGCAGACTCCTGAGAATGAAGAGACATTATTACCAACACGCCTCTGGGAATGGACACATCTGCTTCTTGGCTAATTATTTTACGGAGTGAAAAGAAGAAAAAAAAAACAAGGGAAGGAGAGAGACAGAGAGAGGGAGAGGAAAGTCTTAAAAAGGAAAAAAAGAAAAAAAAAAAAGAACGAGAATTTCCTGCGTTTGATGTCGGGAGGGGAAGACTGTGAGGAAGGTCAGGTGTGCACGAAAAAAATTATCCCGTGTTTCCAGTTTCGGGAGATACGTTTTGTGACTGCAAGGAAGTAACCACTTAATTAAAAAAAAATCTGCTGGATCATCTGAAATGCTTTTTCAGTCTTTTGACGACTTGACCAGACCCCCCAAAAATGACTAACCAAAGAGTCAAAACAGCAGAATTCACAAAAAATTCGAAAATAAAAAAGAATGACGTGCGGCCTTCTGTGTCCTAACAGAAAGATAACGAAAGTTCCTATAAGGGAGATAACGATATCCTTTTCACATTAAATGCTTCCTGTTCACATGAAATGTTCTTCTCTCTTTAATACAGGATAGCGGGTGGTATATTTGTGCAAATAATTGTCACAAGACACCAAATCGAAACCAACTGAGATCTACAAAGACAAAACAAAAGAGGTTGTTTGGTCCAAGAAAAGATGGTCTGATTTTAAGAATAAAAGGATAAGGCTTATTTCGAGGGCAGGTAGATCATTAATTCCATGACATTTTCTGAATATGTTCATCAAGTGCCACTGGTCGGTGGTGCTCTGTTGTATCTTCCAGATTAATTCAAGAAGCACGAGTGTTTTCAGTCAACAATTCTTCCAGGATAATAATTTTGCTGACTTTTTACCCGGTAGTGAAATTTGAGAGAAAGTGGGATAAAAAACAAGAACTGTCAGATGGATTAGCCATAAAGTAATAATCCTTGGAAGGCCTGTCTGTAAACTGAAAATGAAGAAAATGCTCTGTTAACTGTCCAAATGCCCCAAAGTAACAATTTCTCTTTTTGCCTTTTTTCCTTTTCTGTCCGCCGTGATCGGTGATGTAATCAAATTTTTTTCCCGAGATTTTCGACCTCCCCTCCAACAACTGGTGGGGATGCGAGACTGCAGGCAAACTGCTCTTACTAAAACTGTGTGGCTGTGGGTGTCTCTTCAGACAAGTACTAGGCAATAATACTACTACAAGTCTGTTTTCAGTCTGCAAAGCTTCAAATAATTCTCTACCACATGTCACACATGGGGAGTTTTACCATTCTCTCTTCGCCAGAGCCCTGTGTTATTTTCACCTCCCCAGCTGTTGGCTATAAATCCCAGGCATTCCATTGCCTGCTAAGTGAGAAGTAGTCCAGCTGTCCCTGCTAATAACCAGGAGTGATAAATCTGTATCCTGTGGGGGGGAGAGAGAGTGTAGAATATAGGAGTAGTTGTGATTGGTTCAAGCTGTTCATACTTGCTGCAAATTGTGATATTACATGCCCGACTGTCGTGCGGCCAGTGTAAACTGCAAAGTGCATCCCATTCAAACTCCTTTCCACCGTGTGTGTGTGTGTGTGTGTAAACATGTTTTGTTGTTTGCGGTCAGCCCAAAACCAATGTGTTTGGTAATTGGTCGATAACAATTTTTCTTTATCAGGGGGGTTGGGAGGCAGGGTGGGGGTGGGGGAGGGAAGCAAAAAGCGGCAACTATGCATACTGTTCCTTCATTGTTTAATAATCAATCATGTAAATCTTCTTTCAATCTGTGGGAGGACTTGCTGACTTTCTCAGTGTATGAGGAAAGCAGGAACTACCATTATTCAGGCATCGTCACTATTATTATATAATCAATTATAATAAAACATACATCAACTATTGACAGTATCAAGGAAAACAATTTTCTTCTAATAACAGATCGGTTTTCAAGAATGTAGTGGCAAAAGCCAATACAATCTATGTGACTGAGATGTAATATGTGTTAATTTTCAAAGAGTGGAAATGTAAATCACGAAAGAAAATCACTTTATGTCCGCGAATTTCTCGAATACGTAACGCCTTTTAAGGTGTAATATGAGGGACTTGTTGAAACAATTGTTCCGCGGCGGGTCCAAAAACTGCCAAACACCTTTTTATTTGTAAAGCATGTTATCTGTTGTTGCATACATAGCATTTTGACATGCCATACCAGAAATAGTATTTCCCTTGCGTGCTTAATGTTTGTAATTTCACAATTGAACCAAGGTTACAGCTATATTGCAACTAGTTACTACAATCCGTCAGCCTTCAAAATCCTTGGCAACTCCTCCAAGATTCCACAAATTCTCCACAAATATCAATACCGTGGATTGTCCTATTTGAACATGATGAAACAATACTCATCACCCCGACAAAGGTGCAATCAGCTGTTAATTAGTTTAATTACATGATGATAATAACAACACTAACATATTATCTGATATGCAAATTAGGCTGTCTGCTGAAGAAAAAAAAGTTTCATCAACCATCAACCTTGGGTAAGGGTTGATACTGGCATTGTGAAGTTTCGTCTCTCGGAACAAAGTAAAAACCCAAAAGGTGCATTCACTTACTTAATTAGCTTCATAAGTTAATGACAAAAACAGTATTCACAACACACCTGCTATTCAAATTAAGAAACAGTGGTATAATAATCTGTGAAGTTTGCAGGTGTATAGACTAAGTGTAGATTAATCTATTAGGTAATGCAAACTGACTTTCTAGAGGTGCAGATAATAGGTCCACTAAAGAAGGGTGGGGGGCAAGGGAGGGATATTTTCAGGGTCCCTGGATAAGTTTTAGTGATGAGAGTGTATTGCAAACACAAACAACAGATTTTGTTTTTGAGTTTTCACACTGCAGGAGACATTTGATCTTGTAAACACAACCTGCTATGTTCATAACAAGAGTCACAAAGTTGCTGATAACATCCTTTGAAGACCCTGCTTAAAGTTCATCAGTGTAGTGTCATCAAAGTTTTGTTACAATTGGCAACAATTTGATGTTACAAATTTCCAAAAACTGCTCTGCATGGTTCGGAGAACATGCAATATATACAAATTATAAAAATGAGCGCCAGCAGCCAAAGGCTCTATTTATCTGAAATGCAGGATCACACTGACTAAGGGGCCAGTTTGTCTCTCGCTTGATGGGGGGGGGGGGTGTTACCATGACACAGAGACTATTTCTCTCTGGAATGTTAGGCTCACAGAGAAAGGAAAGTCTCACAGGCACTCACTGTAAGTACCAATAACCTTTGTCATATCAAGAAAGAACAGTCACATTCCTATATGTGACATATAGACACACTGATGTCTGAATAAAAGGATATTTTCTTTCACCAATTTTGAGCTAGCATATCATTTTCATAATTGTATATTAATGAATGAGAAGAGTACATGACATTGTTTATATACACTGTGAATTATTTTTCACAACTGTCAAAGCAAAAGTCATCTAAATGTATAAATCACACAGAAAATGACCATTTTTGCAATCATTTGAGATGACCTGTTGATCCCTTGACCAAATTCCTAGATGATTGTATGTTTTGGTGAAGACCTACAGAGCCCCTTCACAAAACTAACTACTGGACTGAATCTGACCAAACTATGTTCACCAAAAAGAAAATCATACCATTGGAAAATTCACAGATTGATTGTAGCTATAATTTGGAGTTATCATGTTTGAAAGGAAATACAGACTTTGGCACCTGTTGACCTCAAAAAGGTAAAGGTCGGAATTAGCTTATATGACAATACCCACCACTCTTCCTCTCTTCTTTCTGCAAACCCCCTCACCCTCCCCACCCCACCTCTCCCCACCCAGCCCCACCCCACTGCTCTCTTTCCCCTCTGGCTACCTAAAACAGGTTGAGACCACCTCTCTGATGGGTATAGAATCATAATAGCAATGCATGGTAAATGTCTTTCATGTCCAATCCTGGTTACTAGAATGTTCTCAACAGAAGAATTATAACGGAAACATAGCTCTGTGAGGGTCACAACTGCCAAATCTAAACTTTGAACAGTTTTTTTTCAGTTTTTTTTTTGGTCTCTTCCTATGTTTGTGTTTTAAGTTATCTTTATAACCTATTTCCCTAAAGGACACTCACAACTTCCCTCCTGAAGAAGAAAAGTCCTAAAAATAAGTGTAGTGACCCTGTGAACACCTGCAGGATGAGAGGGATGTTTACATCATTTTGACACAGGCAGACCAACCAATTAAACATTACCACTAAGATCAAATACAGGGTGACATTGGGGCACATGTTGGCTCCAAATCTATTTTTAGGGTTCACATAGTGTATGTGATATGTCCAGACCGAATACCTTCCCTACCAGATGCTGTGCATTTTTTGATGGCAGTTCGTAAATCGTGGAATTTAAACCTCGTCCAGGTTTGACACTTCTGGTTAAATTGATACTTTGCCAGTCTCACATAATTTACAACAGTTGGAATTGTGTATCAAAAAAGTGGTCACATGACACGACGATGTTAACCTTGAATGGGCAAACTCCATGTAGCCTATTGTTCGTTCGCCCGAATTACCCATATATCACAAATTACCCGTATATATCACAGTTATGAATACTTGGTGTGCTCATGCACATATTTTAACAGCAGCTCTAGGACACACTCTATTGCTTTTACTTAATTAACAGTGTATTATTAAAGCAAATGTCCAATTACACTTCTCAAGATTCTTTTGAAGAAAAGGAAACAAAAATGTGCGAAAAGTTCTATTAAACTGATTTTTCAGTATAAAGAGTGATAAATCTTCTAAACATGTTCTTGTTGAAAATATGATTTTTTTTCTAAAATTTTGAAATGTCTGATATTAATGTTGCTTCAAGCGTCAATGGCTCCCGGAGAATATACTACATCCTACAACTTATACATGCAACCCTCAACCTCCCCACCCCCCCCCACCACCCTCACTTCTCTTCTTGAAGAAAAGAAGTGCTTTTTATATAGATCTCTCACCGATGCCTGAAGACAAAATGTGTATACTTTTCTAGACTTCTCAACAAATACTAATCATGGTCAAAGTATCAACTATATCATAAATACCAATCAAAAGATGTAACACTCCTTCTAACCCCCTACCCCCCTCCCCAACCCCAGCCCCATTTTGCATTTCTTCCCCTCTATCCCTTCCAATATTCACAAAATCCTCTGACAGTATTTAGGCCAATAGTCTACCATCACCATTAGGATTAAATAGATATGTCATTTTTGTCAGGCTGTATTACACTTTTCTTAAATTTTGTCTACTTAGTTCTTTTTTTTTCAGTCACTTTCTCATTTCTCATAATGAAATTACATCATCACAGTTAGTAAGTGCATTGACTTAAATAGTACCCTCTTTAATACTAACAGTACACCCGAAGAAAAAAACAAAACCACAACAAAAACAACAAAAGCAGATCCATAAAGTAATTGCTGAAAAGTAAACAATTAGTTTTACCTGTAGCAGTATAGAGCCAACAGAGATAAATTCAGTCGATGTACTCTAACACACACAGTATGGACAATGAAGACATGCACGCTTGCATTTTGTAGCTTCCGTCCCGAGCAGGCCTGGTCTATGTTTCGTACTGATTTTGTAGGTACCATGTGTGTGCTGGGAGATGTTAGAGTGTGCTACAGCTGCAGGGAGAATGACAGCAAAACAAGTATATATCTGAGCTATGAATGATTGCACATGCTATGAAAATGATTATCATATCAATACATCTAATAAAAAAAAAGGAAAATTAAAGAACATTGTAAATATTAGGATAACATTCCCTGCTGTGTTATGTGACTTATTAAGTGGTTACTATATATATTTTCTTTTGTCACAGTGCAGGATTTTAATTTCTTGTGAGCAAACTTTCCAGTTCCTAAAAGAAAACACTTTAAATATATTACAAGTTTTGGATCCTTCTCCTTCTCACTTGTCAGGGTTTGGTCTCTGAATATGTTCAGGGGAAAGCTCTATGCACAGACAGGTGAAAAACATTTTACGGGATAGGGATGAACAAATTATCTTCTTCTCTCTTTTAATGATTTGTGAGGTGAGAGGAAAGACCACCACTTCCTCTCAGGGTTATAACATGTGTTATTTGAACATATAACAACTAATCATGGTCAATAGTGTAGTATAGGTCAAACAAGATGCTGGGGAAGGGGTGGGGGATGGGGAGAAGGACAAGTTCTACTAAAGGATCAATGTTTCATTTACTTGACAGTTATATTGTGCTGTGCTTTATCAAACACCAAGAGAATGGGAAAGAATGGAGTGTGGGAGGGGAGTTCTTATACATTCTGACCTGTTGGGTGGGGGGTCTGTTATATTGTGTTTTGTAGTGCTTCATCAATCACCACGAGCATAGGCGTAGGAGCCCAATTTGATTTGGGGGGGCTGTAACGACTTGCCCGAAAAATATAACCAAAATTTTCCGCGCGCGTTCAACATCTTAATGTGCATATCATATAGGCATGCATCGTTTATTACACCGCATGCCAATAACATACAATCATTTGCCGTGTTATAATTGGCATACTAATTGGCGTACATTTCAGTTCGGGGGGCAGAAAGGGTTGTGCCCAAAAGTTCCTGTGTCACTATCAGAGCCGTATAAATGTATGGCTCTGGACACTGTCTAAGCGGAGCGCCACCATCGGTTGGCGCGTAGCGTAGAAGATTTTTTTTGGCAAAAAATGCCTCCCAGATTGCCGGAAATGGCACTTCTGAGGCCTTGCAAGTTGCATCTAAACATTCTTTATTTTATAATCTCACGTTTTAGAAATTTACATTTCCCCAAAAATTTGGTAAATTAGAAGAAGAAAAAATGGTAACATCACTTTGAAGGGGAAAACTAGGACAGTATATTTTTTAAGCTCCTATTTAGTAACCGTATTTATTATTTTAACACAGTACTAAGCTACCTCCAGAAAAACATACATTGTTCAAGGACACGTAGGCGGGATAATGTCGCTGTGTTGGGTGAGACTGCAATTTGTCTAAAAAAATATAAAAAATAACAAAGAATATGATGAACCTGTACTTCTAGGCTTGTAGGCACTCCCCCCCCCACCCCCACCATCCATGAAAAAGAAAATGTTTCTTATATACACAGCTCATGTCGGTGATGTCCAGGTATACAGTTGACTAGTTAGAAAAAATGTTTACTGCGGTTTTTTTCTGTGGCCAAAGATGTCGATAATCGGTGGTGTTACACGGAAATATTCGGGCATTATGATGCTAAATAAAGAATATCATTAGGCATATATTAATATTAATGTCACAAAACAAATAACACAAAACGCTCTCCACGGAATTGTCGGGCAAAACTTTGAAAAAGATTCGGACAAGCTACTGCATATTTACATATATATATTTTTTTCTCCTCTTAGGCTGCCCGAATTTTTCAGGACTTTTGCCCGAATTTCTTGTCCTCTGGAAATTTG
>KN886891.1:19638-41264 GCA_000934455.1 Apostichopus parvimensis
CTGTTATATTGTGTTTTGTAGTGCTTTATCAAAACACCAAGAGAATTGGAAAGAGTGGAGTGTGGGAGGGGAGTTCATATGTCTGACCTGTTGGGTGGGTCTGTTATATTGTGTTGTGCTTTACTACCAACACCAAGAGAATTGGAAAGAGTGGAGTGTGGGAGGGGAGTTCTTATGTCTGACCTGCTGGGTGGGTCTGTTATATTGTGTTTTGAAGTGCTTTATCAAACACCAAGAGAACTGGAAAGAGTGGAGTGTGGGAGGGGAGTTCCTATGTCTGACCTGTATATATATTATATTGTGTTGTGCTTTATCAAACACCAAGAGAATGGGAAAGTGTGGAATGTGGGAGGGGAGTTCTTATGTCTGACCTGTTGGGTGGCACACAAATGCAATAAACTTACCCCTGGCAAGGTAAATATATGATACTCCGTTGGAATGCACATTTTGAATGTTGCATTTGTGTTCCATCAGACATGGATAGGGAGGAATAAACCTAATAGTCAGAGCAATACTTCCCCTCTCCCTGGGAGTATTAATATCCCTCTGGTGGTATAAACATGAGCACAAGTTGATTCCAACAAGTGCTAATTTTCAACAGAAGCCCATAATGAACACACTGGGCTACACTAGAAATATTGCAAGAATGCCCATAATGGCCATGCATGTAGGGCTACAATAAAAATATCACAAAGATGCCCATAATGGGCTACACTAGAAATTTTGCAAGAATGCCCATAATGGCCATGCATGTAGGGCTACAATAAAACTATACCACAAAGAAGCCCATAATGGGCTACACACTAGAAATATTCCACAGATGCCCATAAAGGCCATTATAGGCTACACTAGAAGTAGTGTGAAAGGCTGTCAAATATTTACCAAAGTCTGATAAGATCACAAAAGCTGCAGATTGAAAAAGTTTGACAAAAGAAGGTCGCACTAGATCATTTCAAGAGTTGAAAAACGATGGTAAGCAAATTTAACCTTATGAAAAATAAATAAGTGATTTTACATATTAATTTAACGCATGAAGCCCATCCAGCTGCTGTTAGATCTCTCGACAACCACACATTACTTTAAAATCACCAGAGCAATTTCCTTTTCATACCAAACTCAACAAGTTCAAACACCCATAAGGATTGACTATTCAATGTATGATTCTAAAACAGCAGCTCCCTCCAAAAAAAATGTTTTTTAGAGCATAAACTAGTCGGCTTGGCAGAGTACATTGACAGCAGCTACTAGAGCCATTCACATGTAGGGCAACAAACATGGCCTCCTAGAAAGAGGTTACAGACAGAAATAAAAACTTGAAATTCCCTCAAACATCCTCAGGATAATCTCCAGCTGCTCCTTGCTTGGGGTTCATTAAGGAGAAACTCTTTCTGTCTCTAAGTCCCAAGGAATCGGTTTGAGATAATAAGCTTCTTCTTAATAAGTACTCAGGGATTCGAAAGTAAAATGTTATATTTGTTATGTATACATATATATATACATATATATATATATACTCCTGAAACAAGATTTGTAAGCTGCTGGTAAGCTGACCTCGTGACCTTGAGATATTATCGACACAAGTATGACATCATCAGAATATTTGTATGTAACTGGGAAGGCTTTTATATAGTCAGTGATTGATTTCTTTCACATTTGATAAATAGACAAAAAGTTGCAATAACAAGTCAAAAACTATGGCAAGGTCTATCTTTTTCCTTCTTTATTTCTTTGCGGGGGAGGGGGAGGGGGAAGTGGATGGGGCAAGGAGGAGAAAAAATATAATGACTTTTAACTAAACTACCATGTTTTCAGTTTTGTAAATATTTCTTTTCTGAAAATGTTTCCACTTTAACACGGCCATAGTGATATTGTACCTGGCGCTGGGTATTAAACAATGATTCTGAAACAAAGAAATGGAAATGCCCAGCATTTGCACATATCACATATTTCTAATGTCACATGTTAAATATGTGAAGTATCATATTATTGCAGACCAGGTCCCATTTGCTCCTTCATGTAGAAGCAGTACCTGAGCCCAATAACATTGCTTTTCGTGGGCAAATGTTTGGAATTTGACAGACAGACAGACAGGCAGACAGACAGACAGACAGACAGACATATAAATTGGAAAGACTTCCTGGTCTCTTATGGATAAATTGTGTATACCCTTTCCCTACCCATCCATTCAGCCTACTTTTCTATAAAATGCTAAAGACCATTACAGGTCATCATATCTGCTACCGAAACAAACTCGGAGAAGGATAACCATCTAGGAATATATTAATTTAGTATTAGAAGTGAATTCTTCAGAAAGACCATATTAGTGATATTACTTATATCATTTCGACAGTGAAAACAGGTGACAAAGTCCTTTGTATGATCTTTGCAAATACATAGTTACACGGTTTGTTCAATTCACAGAGCAAACTGAAATCTATATTGAATGAAATCTTTGACAATGCACCGCACTGTGCCCATTGGGAGCCCTGAATATACTGTATGTTTAGTATATAGTATTGGTCAAATTACTGCGAACCATGCCTGCAATGACCCTAAGGAACCAAAAAAAAAAAAAAAACGGTACTTTGAAGGTTCTTTACCATCAGGCAGGTGGTAAAATTGACAGAACTAACATACTTCAAAGACTTTCGGAGAGGATGAAATTAGAACTTTGATCTCCAGCTTCAATTTTGTTAAACTCTGACTTTGATCAGTGTTGAATCTCTAAAGTCTCAAGAGAGAGATAGATACATGCCAATGGGGACTTGAACAAAATACAATCTAAATTGAAAATTCAACATTAATTTACCCCAAAGAGGTTCAGGGCCATGTCACAGACTTTATGGAGGGGGGGGGGGTGTGTTAAAGGGATCGGTAATTGGTAGAAGATATACCACTTAATATAGAAAAGGAGACAAAGGTGTAGCTTTGATCGCATTGTTAATATAGTGAGTATACATATCAAAACACATTCTTCACATATTTTTCCCAGTTTGATAATAAATTGTTGATTAAGTAAGCTTTTTTATTTTTGGGGCGGAGGGGGGTGGGGGCTTTGAACTCAGGGTGGTTTACTCTCTGCATAAATCCCAGAGCAATACATATCACCTTAAGCTGGACTATTTGAAGTTCCATTACAAAAACATAATGAAATATTTGTATAAGTTTTGAAAAAGTCTGTTTTACATGGTTGCATGTGATAGGACTTGTATGGAATTATTGTATAAAAGGAATATCATTATTCAGACAATTACTGTAAAGCTTTTCACAATTCCTTTGATCTATAGCTGTAAGTAAGAAAAAGTTAGGTATAATAGTGGAGAACTGTGAGATTTTTATTGATAAATGACCCTCTAAACATCTGAGGTCCATCAATGGAAGTGGCTGGACTACTCAGTCTAATACACAGACCTTTAAATCAGTTCCTCAGATATCATAACACAACTGGTTGATGACTTTTATGATCTTACAAATAGACAAGTGTAAACAGCGCATCTTAAATTTGTCAAGGAACAAATGGTGTTGAACATCACCCAAGGCAGGTGCTCTGTTGCTTAAAACAAACATGTTTGGGTTGAATTATTAGAATTCATAAAACAATGGGACTAACATATGTAACATTTAGGCCTGCACTGAAGGGCAGACGACATCAACAATTGAGACCTTAAAGGAGCTTTCCAGAGACTTGGCATATTTTACAGCTGAATATCTTGAAAACTAGTAAAGCAATTTAGAGACTTTTACTAACACTCATTCTGCTTAAAGTCATAGATTCATTAATACTGTAACAGGATTGGGGGGTGGGGGAGGGGGGTCTTGACTGGTTGTCATCAGGGACTGTCCTCTGATAAGAATGACAGCTCCCAGACACAACTTTTAAACTGGGAATTTCTCCCAAAATGGAACAAGAATATTTTTTTCTTAGCTGTTTGGGAGGGTTGTCCATCACAAAGATCTCTGTCATATTTTAGCCAAATATGATAGTTGGGTTTTGTGTCCCCTTTAACCAGGATACATCAGATAACATGATCTTGAAGCCTTTCATAACATTATTTTGACTCATACTTCAAATTCAGGCCATGCAATCATATCTGGTCTGAATTCGTGTATGTTTAGGTCTATACCACGACCGCATCATCATTTACCTAGTTCAGTCAGTAGTTTTTCACCTTCCCAACTCTTAACGCTAGCCTCATAGAGATCATGCACTTTCATGAATACAAGACAAAATTAAGAAGGCCGAAGAAAACAAGAAAAAAAAAAATGGAAAATTGATCTTGTGAGCATTTTTGTGGGTATATATGGTTCAACTCTTGTCTGCATTTCAGGGTTCCCCAACTTCACAACAAAATTGGTTGAATTTGCCCCCTATTGTGAATTAAATTATGATTTTGAGCCTGGAGAGATGGCTACCACTCCAGTAAGAAAAAATAATAAGAATTTAGTCTCTGATGAAAGTTAAAAAGGAAGGGATGGTTTCAATCAAATGAAGGGGGAGTCAGGTCAGAAATACTTTGTCAAATACTTTAGAAATGAAAATATTAGTATAATCTTACATTTTTTGCCAGAGGGATACCATGAAACATTCAATATGCCCCTCATTTATCATCTATGTTATACCTCCTTCTTTTTTTTTATTATTTATTTAGATTGATTATAATACAACGATTATATTTAGTAAAGGAAATAAAATCATGGCTGGATCACTGAGAGAAAGTTTGCCCAAAATTGAGGTAAGTGACCTTTGACCCCATAGAATAAAAAATACCTTTTGTCTCAGCTTTACATGAACAATGGATAGTCTTGTTTTTGTGGGGGTTTACTTTCTCTGGAACGGTCATTTCTTGTTCTAAATGTTTTAACCCTCAGCTGATAAAATTGTCTTTGGTGCTGGATGACATCAAAATGTTTTAATAAGTCATATCCTCATGGGAGCCCTTTGAAGAATGAAACACCTGGTTTCATTAACTGGGGAAGTGATGATGTGCATCCATATAAATGATGCCTAGATAAACCTTAGTCTAGGAGAGACACACACATATATACCACTTTAAAGAGGTACCTTCTTCCTTTCATAAAGTCATACTATTTCAGATTTCCCCAGAGGATCTTAGATGAATTCGATTGTAGGGAAGGACCTTTGAAGGGAAAAATGTGCAGAATGATCTCTTTAATAAGGAGTATATGGAATCTATAAATATTTACACGATTAATGAGGCAAAGATGCTAGAAAGAACTAAAATATTATGAGACGAGATGAGAGAAAAATAGAATCAGACAATTTATTGTCTTAAAACGACTGGAGATGAACTGGGCGAATCCACTTCCACCCTGGTTTATAAATAATCCAACTACTGACGAAGAAACTTAGCTGTTATTTAGTCTTGTCAATTCGGGGACTGGGACACAGCACCCTGTCAGAGCGATACTCAGGAATAGGTGAGGTGTGTGTTTGATGTTTCCATTGCTATACTTAGCCTTGCAAGGTTTGAAGACAAGTGAGAATGGTTTGCAGGTAATCAGGTATATACAGGACGACAATATATATAATGTTTATAGTCACAATCCTTGAAAACCCGGTTTCATCATGTATGTAATGGTCACTATAATCAACATCTTTAATACACACTTCAATTAGACTCATGCTGAATGTGTTTGGTCAAAGGTCAATGGCTCTCTAAAACATCGAATAATTCCATATACAGTCAAGACCTCTTAAAGCAGCTTCTTGGGTTTAAGTCTGAAAGTTTACCAAGCAGACAACATAATTTGTGGCTACCTCAAAATAATAAATTAATGAAATCTAAACTACCTCCTGCATTGTTGTATCCCATCTCAACAAAGGGAGAAAGGGGAGGAAAGGGGGCAGGGGAGGGAAGGAGAGGAAAGGACATATTTAAAGCATCAGAAAATTCTCGGAGAATAGAAGAAAAGAGGTGGGGAGGTGGGGGGGATGATGGGTGCACCCCTCTAAATCAACAGGTACTCTGCAAGATGGCTTCCATTTCTCCAGGTAGAGATGTTAACTGCTATTTAATAGTCCTGGTTGAACCTGACCTGTTCCTACAGTTGACCACTACTGAGTGATTCTATCAGTTATTGCTATATGATTACACTGTCCTCATCAGCTTGTCCAGATGACAGAGATATTGTCTTCTACTCATCCTACTGGAGACACAATAAGTGTGATTTCTGTCATATTTACTGAGTTGTAACTGTCATCATAATCATCATCATCATCATCATCATCTTAAAGCAGGGAGTACAATTCCCAGGAAGCTAATTGGATAACCTGCCAATAACTGATCTTAATCAGCCAGTTTTTATAAAACACAAGTTACAGGCTCTTCTTCTGCAGGCTCTGCCCTGTACTAACCATCAAGTGTGTTTACCTCTCCCCCTTTTTTTTTTCTCCTTCATTTTATTATTATTATTTCTTTTCTTTTTTTACTGCTGTTCAACATTCACCATGGGGTAGCCGAGGTGACTTTGACAAGAACCAGATGTGGAATGTCAGCAATGGCACCAGCCTGTTCCCTGGGCTGTAGAGAATGCAGGATAGCATATATTACATACAACACCGAGTCTTTGAACTTGAAAATATCCATATCAACTTTAACTTCTTATGACATCGAAATGTTTGTCTTTCTTTTCTTGGCGGCCTCCAAGGCTTTTTCCACTTGCACTTTTTGTCTTCGTTTTTTTTGTAAACCTATTTTGGAGTTTACTTTGGAATGAAGTTTGAAGTCTCGATACCTGTTTGCCGATGAATTTCGGAAGACAAACTTCCGAACGTAGATTCGACGCTTCTCATTCTAAATTGCACTCTGACCAAGTGGGTTTTAATGGAGAAAAGCTGTCGCAATCGATAGAAAGAAATTTATTTTCTGTTGCCCTTATGGTGCGAAAGAATTACCGTACAATCACCGCGACTGCCCATGTCAGAATGTTCATTACACAAATGTAAACAAAATAGTCTACACAATGCCGCTCGATCAAGATTTTAATGCAGTCCAATACTCGTATAGTCTACTTTTTACAATTCCACTGAGGAAACTTCTAAAAACATTCATTGCAACGAAAGGAAGGAGATGGGACCTAAAACAGGCTAGCCACAGAAATGAAAGTAGTCCTACTGTCCTAGGCCTAATTGTAGTAAACAAAACAGAGAAATTTGATTGGCACATGATCTGTTGGGTGGGGCTTGCAAATTTGTTTGTTGATTGTTTTTGTTCCTTTCTAGAAATTAGGCATGTCCTTCGTTCGGGAATCATGAAGTTAGTCAATCACCCCGTGAGTCAGTATGCAAGTTCATCCAGCCTGCTCACAGCATGTCAGCGCTTTCTTGCAATCGTATTACTTTACTTGAGAGATGGATAAATGGTACAGATCACCGACATTAGGACCGATGGACAGTGCCCTCTATTAGGACCCATACGACAGTGTCCTCTATTAGGACATATATGCCCTCTTTTAGGACCGATATGACAGTGCCCTCTATTAGGACCGATATGACAGTGCCCTCTATCAGGACCGATAGGACAGTGCCCTCTATCAGGACCGATATGGCAGTGCCCTCTACTAGGACCGATATGACAGTGCCCTCTCTTACGACCGATATGACAGTGCCCTCTACTAGGACCGATATGACAGTGCCCTCTATTAGGACCGATATGACAGTGCCCTCTATTAGGACCGATATGTCCTCTATTAGGACCGATATGACAGTGCCCTCTACTAGGACCGATATGACAGTGACCTCTATTGAAATGCTGGAGAGAGAAAGAGCCAAAAACCCAACAGTTACTTGTACAGACTTACACACTACTAAAGTAAACATGTATAGAACATCTGTTTACAATGAGTTCCATGATCTTGGAAGACAAATAAGAGGCTCAGCAATTAAAAGTGAGATCAGCTTTTTGTAGCATCCGTAAGTATATTTCAACATACACTCACCATTCATTACCCATCTGGTTCCTATATATCACCAACTGGCCCAGGATTTTGACAAGGTGTTCTTGGAAGAGAAAAGTGCCTGAACATCTCAGGAGGTGGGGGGGGGTGGGTAAACATGGGACATCAGACCCAGTTGGTAACCTCAGGATCCTTCACAGAAGCAAAATGTTTGCTGGACAATTACTTTGACACAAAATACTAATAAGTTTTTGTAATTTGTTGATAGTGTCTACACTCAGGAATAATTTTTATTGTCAGGGGTGAGATTTTTCAGGCTTCAAATTTCAGCACACTGAGCCACTGCATATACAGTACAGGACTGGCATGCGAGGTATGCAATTCAACCAAATTTGTTTCATGGGGTCAATTTCCTTATTTCTCTTTCTGTCCTTTTTTTAAAATTTTTTAGCAGAATGAAATTTATTTTTGCTTCTTAAAAACTGCAGAAAACTTCTTGATAACAGATCTGCAAGACTTCTCCAGTATTTGAAGTATACGTAATATGTCAATAAGTTATTAAATGTTATCTTTCAGCTCAAAATGCAATCAAATTTACGTTTCTCTTTGCCAATTCCATTGAGTGCAAACTGATACTAATTTATTTTAAATTTTGGCTGTAAAATGAAATATTTCCAAACACAAAATGAGACACTTTTTCACACATGCCTTTTTGCATCATAAACACTGATCCTCTCTTATCTTCATCATATACCTCCGCGGTCCTTGCTCGCAATTTTCGGAAGCTTTTACTTTGCATCAATCCCCCAAATGGCTCTATAAAAAATTGTTTCAAAAGTTATTGCTTGGGAAATTGATCTGCTTAATTTCTAACAAAGAGAGGCTTGGCTTACATCAGGAAAATAGAGCAGCATTTGGGATACCAACGACAGAGAAGAACAGAGATATTATCCGGCCCGTAACAAGATAGGATATAAATTGAGACGAAAAGAGCGCTAAATTGGTCGACGAATGTAAACAATGCTAATGAATCAGAACTGAAGTCACTTGAAATGTGCCTCTTTTAACATCACACTTGCATTACAAGAAAAAAAAATATATACATATAAAAATAAAACACAAAACAGTTTTAGGAGTAGAAGAGGGGGGAGGGGAGAGTTGTGATACTGATGGTAATTTAATCAACTTTTTAAGGCCTTTTAATTACAAAGACATGTCTTAGACTTATTCATCATGGTAATGGACTTTTCCGCCGACAAGATTAATTGTTCCTTCCGACGATTCGACTCTAGTTAGGGTTGGAGGAAATCACGTCCGTGATTGCCTTCAATAAATAACCGATATAAACAGAGCCCGATCGGATGTCTCAATAACCAATAACAATTGGCGACTAGATTTCATCATCTTAAAATCTCTGATTCCTCCTCGGATGGTGTAAGATGAGAAGGCAGTGTATAAATAAAAGTGGAAACATCAGGTGATAAATACTCCCGGAGAGAAAAAAATTAAGTGGTTTTGAGATGGAGAAAGGGGGCTAAAAATAATGATCACTCGCTATTACTCTGGTACTGATTTGTAAGATCAAACGACTCCCTCGCAGAAGTGACATGTTAAAAGTCAAAACATGACACATCCTAACTGACAAGGGAAGAGCCATTTGTCCTCAATTACGCATAAAAGCTATTAAGAAGAACGTAATCCTTTAATAGGAAAAATACAGGTCCATAAATAAACTGTAACAGTGATTCTAGAGTTTGAAGAGGAATTAAGGAGACCCTCAGTAAGGGAAGAAGCTTTTAGATTATTTTACAATGACAAGTCAATCTCCTTCTTCTTCTTCATATGACCAGTGATTGAGCCACATGTATCTATCACACTCAAGCTTTAATTATCAGGCTTTAACAAGAAAAATTGCAGAAAGTTTTAATTCAGAAATATGATTTATAGTAACAGGTATGTATAAGGTCATAATCTATACCAACCTATAGAAAACTCATTTAAAAAAAAGTTGCCAAAAGAGTCAACCAAAAATTAAAGGCATACATTAACATTCAATTTGTTATCAGAGTTTACAGTAAATAGATTAAAAAAAAAATTAAAATTAAACTTCACATCAAACCATCTAATGGAAAACTTTTTATCCATAGTACCATTTTGCCATCTTTGTAGCATATAAATTTGCAAAAAAATACCATTTCACTGAAAATTGTAGCATTTGGGGTAACTATATAGGAATCATTTGATAGACATTTTTGTCCCAATCAGCATCCCTCCCATCCATGGAACTCATACACAGCACATGTATGTATTCCATCTACTCTGTGTCAACCAGTGTCTTCAAATTAACATGAACCATTTCAGTTCATGTGTGTTTGAACCCCCAAAATATGTAGGCCCTGCTAACTTGAAAGTATCCCTACCCCTCCCCCACCCTTACCCCCTGGACCAACTCCCAGTGTCTCATGAGGGTATTCAATTGTATTTTTGTATTTTGTGTTTGGTTAAATGTTAAGCGCAATGAACCCTGGGGTTTTGCGCTATATAAGCACCGGTGTAATAATAATAATAATAATATACTAGTCCTTTGTATTTTTTTACTGTATTCAAGCCAATGTTTCCACCGGGTCCTCAAACTGTAGCTACTATTTCGATTTTCATTTTTTCTTCCCCATTACCTTTCCCTCAAGTGATATGTCCAGCTGTTTCACTAAAACAATTAGAGGGCCTGGGAATCTAGGTAATAATTTACTGAAACTTTGCTCTCCCTTTTTTCTCCCCTTCTTGTACTCAATACATATTACATATATGGTAGTCTTATTAACCAAGTATCCACCAGTAAACCATGTAACTCATGTTAGTTTGGAGCCACAAAAGTTTTAGTATTACTCCCAACTTGACACTATCCCTCCCCTCCCCCTACCTTCCCCTCCCCCAAATCACTAGTAAAAGGCCAGTTTCCGTATTCAACTGTTTCCACCAAGTCCTCAAACTCTGCTACTCACTTTTCCTTATTCCTCCCCATCACAAAACAATAACCTTACCTATTTACTCATTCCTCCTATCGATCCCCCCCCACCCCTTCCCCAGACCACCTCTCTCTCTCACTCTCTTCAAACCTGATCATCTCACCATTTTCCCAAGCATTGCCTTTATATAGTCCAGTCTATAGAAACATACTTCTTACATATATATATCATTATTCTTCTTCTTCCCCAGATATCTTTAATAATATGTGATGCACATTCACAAGGGCTATGCAATTATACTCTCAACTGAATATCTCACAAAATGACATAGCAGTAGAAGTAGTAGTATAATCTTGACACAGACAGCTAAATATATTTCATACAAAACTTTAAAAAAAAAAAAAAAACAGCCAAGAAAAGCAAAAAAAAAAACAAAAAAATATTAAAAAATAGAAAAAAAAAAAAAAAAAAACTAAAGAAAAAGATAGATTTTTAGTTTTTTTCTCCTCATCTTGTTGAATCTTACAGGTTCCCCAACTTCATTAGCTCCTCATATTTGTCTGAAGTGCGTCAAGTTGGGCAGGTGCAAGACAAAACTCATTTGAAACAAGTGTAGAGGGCACAGGTGGCCAAAACGGTCGGACGAGAAATCCTTCCGGCGGCTGACGGGTTTCCCTCATTGTTGTGGCGATAATTAATATTGACAAAAGCAAAATACATGGTGATGATTGCCAGGTCTTTCGCTTAATTCTCACCAGAGTTGGTGATAAACTGAGGATTCGAGAGGGGGATGCTTTTCCATGAGCTACAACGCAGTGATTTACCTAATCCACTGGTTAAAGTGACACACAGACCAAAATATCTCGAGACGAAATCGCAGACAATATAAAACACTTGAGAAAAACGAGAGGAAAAAGAGACTCAATACGAAGACACACACGACACAAGAGCACATTTTTTCTAACTATCTTTCATTTGTCTTTCTTATTTATTCAAGGATTTTCCTCGTGGTGACTAACAACTTCTGTTCGATGTTTACTCAATTATATAATTAAACGACTCATTCTGCTCTGTATAATTTACAAAACGTATACTCAAACGTAATGCCTATAGGCTGACGGTATGAAACCATTTCTTGCAATTTGGACGGGTAATTAATCGTCTACAATTTTCTTTTCTTTTTTTAAATGTTAAGGTACTTTTTGTTTTCTTGAAGAAAAAAAAAAACGAAACAAACATAAGACAATAATGGCAAGGTCATCTTCATGAAGAGATTTGGATTCAAGGATATGGCCTATATTCTAATTGAGATAATGAGCTCCTTGCTTTTACTTTATCCTGCAGGAAGGGCCCTGCTACCACCCAGCTGTCAGCACCTATCAGCAACTCATTGGTCATCCTTCCAGCTAAATTTCTGATTTCTTAATACCATCTGTGTGACATCATTCAGAAACAAACATCTGGAACTATTTGTTGCATATACAATAGAGGATGTATATACCATGGTGAACAAGACACAAAATATGACTTATTACAGCAGCCATTTCCTTCATCCTCAATATCTCCTTCAGGAGGGATTTGGGCTCCAAGAGCCTATGGGAAGGGGAAGGGGGGTGGGGGAAGGGTAAGAATTCTAAAAAAGCAGATACCTAGTACCATTAAAGAAACATAGCCATGTATCAAGTATTCCAAATGGAACATCATACAGGGTTAAACCCTCTCAATTGCTCCACCTTCTATCAATTATTGTTCCTAAGCCATTGTTCCTGTCCATTGCTTCCTTCCTCCCCCCTCCCAACACCCTACCCTTTTTCACCCCTGTCTGATTGCAGGGATGTAGGATTGAATTTCATATAAGAATATCCCAACTATTAAATGTTAACCTTTCCCTAATCTGTGGTTGATGTAAACTATTTCTAACAAGAACAAACTTTTGCAACTCAGCTTCATTCAGTTTTCAGCAGAATGTCATTTCTAATCTAGCATCATCCACTATAGTACCTCTGGCAACAAATCTGTAATGATTTAGATGCATACCCTCAAAGTTTAAGTGTCTATCAATGTTACTCAGATTTGAAAACCACCACGGCTAATATCGTAACCTTGACGATCTAACAAACACTTTGTAATAATAAAGCACACTTTTGAGATCACAAGAAATCATCATCAAGAGTAGGCCAGAATAAAAAGAAAAAAAAAACTTAGACAAAAAACATATAAATATTCAAGTTTAAAGCTATACAAAACTCTTTGGCCTTTTTTAAATTTCCCCTCTTTTTGATAATTTGTTGCTATGTCAAGTTTCGTCCCTGTATCATGATCGGACTATTACATAAGTATGGTTACGTACATGATATGATTCACTCGCACTTTATTGCTTTTCCATTAGCCACATGGTTTACATTTAGAGGAGACTCTATGCTCACAAGATGTTGAAAGGCATTATCCCTGAGAGGATTGCCAGATGTGGTCTGGATAACGAGGTTTACAAATAAATTTCTCCCCTAATTAAACAGAGATCAGTCAGCTGTCCTACATATAGAGAGCATCTCAAGAACACACACACTCTCTCTCTCACTCTCGAGTTCTTTCCAGAGACTGGTGGGCAGAGATAAGACAACAGTGGCAGGGAAAAACATTCTGCCCGTCCAAAGACTGCTGACACCGGAAACCATCAAAACAGGGATATCACACAATTTATTCCAATTAACAATCTCATTGTTCGAGCAGCTGGTTACATTAAATTGATGAAAGAAGAAAAGAAAAAAAAAAACAATGACAAGATCATATTTCTCCATTTTCAAGATGTTAGTGTTCCACAGAAATATTATTGAAGTTCTCTAATCTCCTTTCTTAATCCATTCATCCCAAACTGAGCTGAGCTAATGATTAACGTTGTCAGTTTAACGAACACAACAGGCTTATCTACAGAGTAGGCCAGAAGATTGGTTCATCTTCCATTTAAGGGTGTTTCGTGTGGAAAGATTAATAAAAAATTGATATTTGTTGTTATGAGTAATGAGTTATTGTTGAGTCACAGAACAATCCACCATGAGTGTAAAGTTATTTGTACAAGCTAACGATATAATTTGTATGCCGGGGGGGGGGGGGTGGGTGGGGGACGTTAAAAATGAACAAGAAATCATGAGCTTTGTAATCGGCTATAAACAAAGAGTTTTAAGGACAATAGCTCAGTGGTAGAATTACTGGTGAACATTACTTGAGCAAATAATATCAGATTTGTACTTGAACTATTAAAAAATAATCTTGCACAGTTTACAGATATCTTAAAACTGCATGAACTCCACCTGTACAAATCAAATTGCAGCATGCACGCAGAGTTGTGAAAAGGAACATAAATGTATGTCAAATGTTTCCAGTTACTACTATACCTGATAACTAAGGTCAGGCTGGTGTTAGAAATCATATCAATACTGTTGTGATTTCGGGGAAAACCCACTGCAAATGTTCCAACTTTCATTTTCAGTAGTCAATTTCGATGAAATTGTTGGCAGGTATTTTTGCAGTCTATAATAAAGGGAAAAGTCTGCAAGCCCCTTAAATTTTTTTAAAGCAATGATGCTGGTTTATTTGAGTTTGCCTGCTTGACTGGAAATAACTTTTGCTAAGATGAAGCATCTAGACATTTTTCTTTGAGATAATTGGGGGTCCCGAATCTCAAAATCATAATTGGGTAGTCCCTTCCATTTCAGACTTACATCTATACAGCTGAATCCATAAAACATATATGCGACATGAATGTGTATCACAAAGTTTCATTTCATATTAGGGAGTGTCAGCTCAGTGGTTAACACCCGTGCCTTTCAATCATAAGGTCCCGAGTTCGAGTCACTCCAAGATTAATGTATGTCGTCCAGTTACAGAGTTGTTGACAATTGACAATTCATAATCATGGACTTTAAAATATGAATCTAAGAGACTGACGTGGGTCAGCTTGTGGCTCTGATAAGCCAATGATGGCTTCTTCGCAAGTTCCTGCTTGCAGGAGGATCTAAAGTACATACATACATACACACACACGTACATACGTATTAATAAAGGACTATTTTCCACCAAGGGCTTTAAATATATTAAGCACATACAGCAAGGATCAAAATCATGCTGATGATTAGTGAAGTTCACTTCCCATAATTTTTTTTTTTAAATGCAAGTAAGGAGTTTATATATTGTAATGTTATTGGGAGAGTTCACTAGAAGAGGATTAACCCCATTTGCCTTGCACTTTAACATTATTAGATAATCTGACATTATCTTTATCAATATGCTTATCTGGTTCAACAAACTTTGACACAAGTCATGTGTGCAACTCATGTGGAAATTACTTTCTCTATATAAACAATAAACCACAATTTGAAATGTACCACACAAACACACACATAGACCAAAAAAAGGGAAAAAAAGTATAAAAAAAAGAAAGCAATTCAGAAGAAGGTGAAACCTGGTATATTGCATTATTAGTAAAACAGCCAGCTGTTTAATTGAAAGTCAAAAGTGAAGAGTTCAGTTCTATTGCAGTCGAAAAAAGGAAGGTTTGTTTGCCAAACATGTAACGTTTTATATGTTTCAATGCTCTCCCATACAGCGACGACGTATTTGTAGCAGATGGTTTTGGACAAACAACGTCGACGACATATCAGACAAAATTCGCCATCATTTGTCAGCGGTAATTACTGTAGTGTGACATATGTTATTCCAAGGAAGTAACATGAAATGTCGTTCCATTTTTTCGTTATCCTCAAGATCTAGCTGTCAGCGAATCGTGGCAGTCCTGCAGTCCTGCCCTATTCCACATGTGTTTGCAATATGCCTAGAAATCATACACTTCCTGATAATAGTATCTCATGTGTCAGCTGAGATGATGGTCTGATAGCCTTACAATGCACAAAAGGAAAAAAAAAAAAAAGTCTCACTAAATTTATATATATTCGACTGCATCTAAATGTCCTTCACCCCTCTCCGCCTATAAGGTCCTTCTACCTTACCACGAGTTATGAGTAGGCTTCACTCAACTGATGTTAATACACTTTGGCAGTACCTTGGCCATAATTTAGCTCCAAAATCTTGAACTGAGCTGGTTAAAAGAATACAGCCGCTATAGATCTCCAGACTTTTGTACATAGACAATATGACCGGAGTATAACATAACCTGTATACAATCTGTACAGTAAGGAATATTTTATCCATTTTATCAATCATATAGTTTTCATTGTTCACAGGAAATTGATCAAAATAAAGACTTCCCTTGTCAGTAGCTAGTTGGAATATTCATTGCTATCATCATCTAAGTCAAGAGAAAGACAATATAAGTATACCTTAACCACATCCATTTGATTTCCCCCCTCCCCACTCACTTTCTGCCCCTCCCCACTCACTTTCTCCCCACCCCTTTTTCATCCCTTCACCTTCAATATGTAATGGTGATCATCTACATATTTTATTTAAAAAATAATAATAATTAATGACAGATATAAACAAATAAACAAAAAATAAAAAAAATTACCAAATTTGTCAGCTCTATCCCCAGACATCATTTTCTTCAGTTTTGTTTCTATGTTAAATGGACAGTTTAACCTAAATCACACTTTGCAGGCAAAACATCTCAAAAACAACGGATGAAACAAGAAAACAGCAGGACTTGACAATGCCGATAGACCGGAAACGATCCTCAACAGTCATTATAATGCCCTCATTTACAAAGAAGTTTTGTAATCACCACCTGCACTAAATATAACAGCTGCTTGGATATATACTGTACCCAGTCCTTGAGCTGTATTTTAGGATACTTTGATTACTTCTGAAATCAACTTTTAAATAACTCCTCCCTGTACTCTACCATGAAATGCCACCTGGCAATTAATATTGAAAGTCTGAAAGCAGCCAGCAAATGAACAAGGATGTTTATGCTCTCCAGGTGACAACAGCTAGAACTGATGTCCCGTCCAAAGGTGGGAGGGCCCAGGAGCATTGTAGGAGTGTCGGGCCCCATTGGTCAATTATGTCACCAGACCCTCTCGTGGAACTATATTCATGTTTTATATTGTGAAAACGCATACTTCCTTGACCTCCATGATTGACACAGGTCCCAGGGGTACACCACCAGAACCCCCCCCCCTCGACATGCCTGGTGGGGAGCCTGTAAGCTACAAGGAAGTTATATGAATCTCCATTATAACAAATACATGCTAGATTTCTTTGGACATGGTCTCTTTGTATTTTGTGTCTGTTTTATCTCAATTTTTTGGAGTTTTATATTTGAAATATATATATAAACCCCATATATATTTGACATATACAAACCCCTTATATACCCCCCCGCCCCCCCCAAATGCCCTTAGTAATTTCCACTACTTGCCCCCCACTGTACTAATTCTTCACTCTCTACGTGACGGCTTTACCGATTTTACAATAACATTGAAAATGGAACAATTTGATACATTTGTCGGGAATAATTTTTTGTAAATAATGATACCAGACTATTATGACGACATTAATTTCAGTTTCTTTGCTGGGACGTACATGTGCATCGGGGTAGCCCTAACTTGATGGAGCATTTACGAGTCCAGCGACCGGGAATGCACTCTTAAAGGGTGTGAAGACTCGCGCCAAAAGAAACGTCTAATGCTGGTAATCTGACCTAGTTTCGAATGAAGTGTAATAGAAGTGTTAGACACCACCATCGATCCCAGAAAATACACACACACAGCTTGCTACCGTCGGTAATTAGACACTAGTGTACAGTCAGTACATACAGCTGCGGTCAATACCCACAGCACATTGTACAAGCGATACAGCGATGGACATCTCAGGTCCAGCTAAAGATAACAAGGTATAATGTTTCATTACTGTCTGCATTTTGTAGCGACACAAAAAAAACTTCACTTGCAAGCAACGGAAAGTTAACTATTTCAGATGGCCGCACGCGGTCTGGGGCGAGTCTTCAATGCCTTTAATGCATGCGATACAAGAAGTACAGTCAACTTTAACATGAAACCTTTCATAGATAACAGTCATGTGTGAGGACCATCAATGTAATGTCTTCCCTTTTAATACTGTAGTACATCGTCTGCTTCATACAGACAGAGTGAATTTGTGCAGCTATAGGGGAATTAAACCCTGAACACCGGCCTAGTGGTTTTACTTGGAAATAATTCAAGTACAGCTAGAGAGGTAAATAAACTGAAGTTAACCCAAGAGTATTATCACAGACTGATATATTTTCTGTTGATTATATACAGTTTCTAATAATTGAAATCAAACAACTGGCAGAATTATAATGTCTAATACCAATCAGGTAGATTCTTTTTGCTTCTTTTTTGATGCCTATCGAATGGGCTAATATGTCGTTTATCGGTGCAAGAATGTTTTAGGAGCTGGAAAGGAGACCAAACCAGACACAGCTACTTCTACTACTCCAGCTCAAATAATAATGTTCTATTCTGTAAATAGGTGCTGCATGGGCCAAACATTTATACACAAGCCATCGGGACTTTTCAAAAAACCAGGAGCTGGCGAACCCCTTCAGTAACAGTTCAATATTATGGAACATCAATTGTAAATAATTAATTTGCACCGGGCCATTATAGAATTTACCACCTGTGTACACACTTTCACTCGCAGTTTCCAGGCACTGTGAAATATTCCCAGATGAGAAATTTTATCCAACCCCACCAACCCAGATGCGACATTCCCAGAGATTTGGGTAAACAAAGTCTGCAACATATGTGCTTTGCACTCTTTGGTTTTCTGATGATAGAGTGGCCAAATATCTCATTTTAAAAAATAGGGGTAGGATTATATATATATATATACATATATATACATATGTGTGTGAGTGTGTATATTTTTTTTTTCCTTTGGCCAAACAGGTGTTAGATGTTATTTCAACAGTTCTGAATCTTGGTATTATCCTGGGTAGATTAAATCAGCACACCTCAACAGCTCAGATGAATACAAATGGGGTAGAAAAAATATTGATTGATATATGCGTGGAAACAACTTGGATGACCATATATAGAAATGCTGGGGAGAACTGATACTTCAGACAGTTTTAGTAGTCTGACCTAGAAATTTGAAAACTCAGTCCAAACATCTATTAATAAGGTCAGTTCAAGATAAAGATCAGAATTGTACAAAATATCTATTGTGAGGATTCAGGTATCAGGTAGAGTAATAATATTTAGCTCAATTATGAATTAGATCTGGAATTGGTAAAAACATTTGGAAGAAAAGAGATTGAGTGGAATATCCGAGTAAAGGCTGAAACTATCCTAGTACTTGGTGACAGCATGAATGGACGGGGGGGGGGGGGGGGTACATGTTCTACCACAGTGAGGACATGAGCAAGATGAGAAATATGCCACAGGCAGGTTTTGACGGCCTTCTTGTGATGGTATTCATACGTTTGTACCTCATGTCTCCTGTGATTAGTACGAGATGATAAAAGTTTTATCAGTTTGATAACTGTTATTCCATCAATTAGAACAAAAACTATGAAGTCGACAACATTTACCTAGGAAAAGCCAGTGCAATAATTGCAACTTTCTATTCCATTCTACAAAGCTGCATTTCACAATTATCTTGATAAATCTTTGGTGTTTTGTTTTTGGTACAATATCCACTGAAATCCCATAATTCATTACGGTGATTGACAGTAGACTTTTAATTCGAGCAATGTAAGAATCTGCCAGAAATTTAAAATTTGCCCTTTGCTCGATGTGATTGATACCAAGACACAAAAGATTCTGGTCAATATTAAAGTTTCCAGAAATGAGAGGTAATCTCCAACTACTCAACTAATTTGTTTTAATTTGGTGAAAATTTTTTTTAAGAGGATATCTCAATTTTGATCGTATCTCATTTTCTGATAGCAGTGACATCATATAGACTGTATGTTAAAAGTGTCACAGACTCTAAATGAATCAATTAATGCCAAAAAGCTGGTCTAATCACAGAGCATAAAACGAAGCATCAAAAATGACCTTCGTGATGCAGGTAAGTGGGATTGAGTATAACCTGCCTATTTAAGGCTTAATTAATATAAAGAATAAGGACATCTGTGAATCAACTAAAAACTGTTTGAAATTGTCAAGCAAAGACAACATGTTTTCTTCTTTATTGTTCTAATACTTTAACAGACCACATTGATTCGAAATCTATGGACAAATTCAGTCCGCAAATTACCTTTCTCCAGCTAGAGCAGGCCCTCAATTAAGTGCCATTTTCACCTGCTGTTACCTTTCGATGCATTTTCCAATACTGTGATAGCAAATCTGGGGGAATATCTGTGAAAAAAAAAAAAAAAAAAAAATTACCTCCAATCCAACATAGCCTGCCACATGTTACTAGATCTATTATATCCAGGTGCCAATCCAAGGCCATGTACAAATATTTTTCAGTTCCAAAAATGCTATCAGTTTTATAAGACACATAATAACACAATCTGTTTTGTGGTCAATCTTTTAGAGATATTCATTGTTCAAAGTATAATATCTGTCAAATTGGCAGATCAAACACTCACTAGTGAGTGATGATGACTTTCCTTCTTCTGTTTTTAGTTCTTTTTCTTTTCCCAGAATAAGTTAAAAATTAAATTATAAGCAAAATGCCGTCATTTAGACTTCTTTTTTGGCAATATTGGTTTGCACTGTTTGACTTCAGGTTCCTGTGTGTGCAGCGAAGCTAAAAATTTAAACGTTATTACACGTGCAATTATAGTTTCGCGCAAACATGGACGCGTGTAACCTTTATCGTACTGTCACCATTTCTTATCTCAAGTGATCGTTGAGGGCAGTATAACCCCCCACCCTCCAGTGACACTTTATACTTAATGTCACTTAATGTTAATGTTACGTTGCCAATATCCCGGTAATGACACTATATAAAACTTAATGTGTTACGGCATGTTGTCGATGTTCTCCCAATTATCGGCGATCATATGCATGGCCAAACAATTTTAGCTGGCCATAATTTGGTTATTGGTTTTAGCTAGAAAATGATATAGTTGACAAAGCATGAATGGACCACTTTGTAAGGACTGCAAGCTAACTGGACTACACGCCTGGCATTATGTTTGAAATTAGGCTATGCTGAAATATTTCTGCTCAAGATTGGCTCAGTATGGTCTTTGCAGAATATTTCTTTGACAGACCTGATGTTAGTTAACCTGTCTTTCACAAAAACATAGGGAGATTTACACTATTCTATGATAAAAATTCTGGAGATTAAGGCCAAAAAAAAAGGAGGAGAATTGGGTAAAAATCCAACTAAAACTAGAAAGTGATATAAAAAGAATCAGTTGAGACCAATATTTGGTGGCACCTCTGCAATATATGCTATGTAAAAGTAATTGTTACCCAAACTTTAGTCCATGCAGAACATAATGGCATTTATAAGCACTTTATGCAATTATTTCCTGAAAAACTAAGAAAGTGGATTTTTTCTCTACATTCCTAACACAGGTGAAAAAACTTTCATGCAGCCCATTTCTGATTGCAAGTTAGACAAAAAAAATCAGAAATCAAAATTTTGCCAGCAGATTAGCAAATCAAATCAGGAGATTGTGTGAGATAATAGCTAAATTCTGGAGACCTCTGGCAAAAACCAGGAGAATTGGCAGGTCTGCATTGAACTTCAATGCTCTATGGTCCTTACAATGCTGTCTATAATTATATACCAGCAGAGACAATGGTAAACAGTGATATATCACCTGGCAGTGTCAGAGGT
>KN886891.1:42253-54965 GCA_000934455.1 Apostichopus parvimensis
TAAAAATATAATCCATTTAGCCTTTGAAGAAGATCCTGCTAGGATCGAAACGTCAGGCCAACTTACTTTTACACATTCTCCTACACAAGCTCTCTAGTGGATAAGCAGTTTGCTAACAGTTTTATTTTATTTTTATTTTGATAAATATAACAGCAGACTAAAGAAAACTTGGCAAGTACCATTTAGAACATTAATGTTACTGACACATGGGCTAAGTTGGAAACTGATTTAAGGAAAGTCTAACAATGAATGTTATCCTGTTTTTCTTTTCTTTTCGAAAATGGAAAGTAAATCAAGTGACTTATTTTTTTTTTAAATGCTCAGGAAATGCATAAACCAATTCATCTTTGCTTTAAGGGACAGATTTGCTATTTGAAATATGAAAATTTAAAAAAACTAATACCGCTTTCCCAGTCTGCACTCGTTCTTTTCATTCATTCATTCAAAAACCATTAACAAATTCTTTAAAACAAATTTACTGATTTAAACTTCTTGAAATCTACTTGAAATTCTGGAGTGTTTTGATAACGGAATTGAGAAAGTTCTTGAAAATATCCTCCTTGATGGATGATGACAAAAGTAATATTACACGCTTTAATGGTGTTGTCGGAATCCTTAAAGCAAATATCAGCAAACTCTAGGCTTTACACTGTGTGGGAAGCATCAGGTCTGAATTTGTTCCCCCAGGTTGTTATACCTCGCTAATGGATATAATGGCCAGGTACTTACTTTGGAAAACAACATATTTCAGAGCCCCTGAAATTTAGGGCATGGGACCAGGGCTCCTAATCATTTTAGAGTATTGATTTTGCAAATAGGCCTCATTTGTATTAATCACTGAAAAATCTCCTCTCCTCCCCCACCCCCTCCCACCCCCCCACATTCCCCCATTTAGTGGTGGCATGCGCTGTGCACATGCATGACAACCACTCCAGTATGCATCATGTGCCATGTACAATGCTGTGACTGGATTATCAAATAATCAAAAGCGTTCATTCTTGGGGACAGGTATTTTTTGGCTCCAAGGGGAGTGCCTAGAAATGTAAGGATTGTCAAGGCTAGACTTTTCCTGATCGAGAGCATTTATATTCAAAATGGTGGCACGCTTTCGCAGCTGCCTTTTCATCCAAATGATCGGTCCGGAGGACTTTAACGACGATAGATCTGAAAACCATGTTACAAATATCACTCATTTAAACTATTAACTGGCTTTGTTTCAAATTTACTTGTGACAATAAATACAAATGCAGGCACCAAGCAATACATGGCAGGGATAAGGTTGTGCTGTGTCAAGTTTTTACTACAAGCACCTGTGTAGCGCTCTCTCTCTCTCTCTCTCATGAAAAACCACTCTCCTCACTACTATAAATGTAAGAAAACCTTCCCACAGTGAGTGCCTGCTGCGTATCAGCAACAACATGGAACGGCAGCAGGGATTGGGCACAACTGTCGAAACCCAAAAACTTCCATCCCCAAATGAAAACGTTGTTTCTTATAGTTCTGTGCGAGTTAATCAACTTTCTCTCCATTCTTTCAATATTTCTTTGGACTAGCATCTACTTCCTGGAACCAAATTGGCGGGACCATTTGCATGTCAGTGTGATTTGTAATGGGGAAGGAGAAGAAGGTGGGGAGGGGGATAGGGAGTTACTTATTCTAATATTGCATCCATTACCACTGATGTCAGAAACAAAATATCTGTCACTGAGCTACAGCATTGAAATAAGAAGCAGGTGAGTCCTTGTCACCAAGCACCGTTGTCAGGGAAGCACTTTTGTCAGGGAAGCACCGTTGTCAGGACAGTTTGTTTTATATATTGTTGTTGTTGTACGTCTCTTGGATGACCTGGAATTCATTTAAGGTTGTTTGAAATGCATTTATGTTGCTGACTGTCCAAACTTACACAGAAAGATACGGGAATTGAAGTGCTTTTCTTGTTATCCCGCAAACATTTAAAGGATAGTTTTATTATCTGATAAAATAGTTAGTCGTCTAAAGCCCCCTGGATGATTCTTCAGAGCCACCGGGGTGGGTGGGGGGGGTGCAAGATCAATATTGATTTCTAGATATATTGTATGCTAGCCATTCACTGCTAGTGCCCTTTATAAGTCCTGTCATATAGTAGAGCATTTTTTCTCTCCTGTGTCTCCTGTGTTTATAAAAGATCTACAGCTCTGCATGTCCAAATCTACCAGATAGCCAGATCTCAAATAAAAAAAATAATTCCGAATGCCACAAACATGTCTCTTCTTTATGATTTTAGTCAATTTTCAACCTTGGGTTCACTTGGAAAACGTAGGCCTGTTTGATATAATGGTACCAGTAAATAGTTTTATGGGAATTAATGGCTCATGAAAGGCAAGTCTAAAGCTAAAAGTGAAAACCATTCAAGATCTTACAAACTGTTGCTGGTTAGATATATCATCAAAAATATGGAATCAGATGAACTGGTGATTAACCTTTGTCGAGATGTGTTAAATACATGCGGGGGGGAGGGGGGTGGGAGGTTACTGTAGGTAGTTGTGTTAGTTTCTTAATATCAGGAGCAGATACAGGAGGGGGTATGGCCCTGGGGTCATATTTTTCCCCGAATAAAATATTAAATTTTTAGACGTCATATGATTCTGAGGCATATTTAGAATATAAATGAGGGCTATAATTAGCTCTGCATGCAAGGTTGTGCTAATTTTAGACACATAAATTTGAATTACCTTGGTTTTTTTTTGGTTTTTAAATGATTTCTTCCAATTGAGAGAAATGAACTTAACTTGACACAGCTGCTGATGCTGTATATGCTTCCATCCTGGTATAAAGATTCTAATATTGCATGATGAAAACATGGCTGACATTCTCAATTCCTTGAGAATCAACTTCTGTTTCAAGGGAGGACAAAAGACGTACATCTTATAGTGAAAACTTCCCAAATTTCCTTTTCCCCTGAGACTTTTATAACAATATGAAAATGTAAAAAAAATGTCTCTGAGCAACATAATTCTCATGGCCTGAAACTGGGGGGGGGGAGGGGGAGGGTGGACATGGGCTGCAATACTTCTCAGATTCACGTGGCACTACCAGACTTCACGGTTTCACTTTTGTATGACTCTTGCCATCTGCTCCTGTCCACCCCCGTCCTTCCCCCTCCCTCCAAACATCTCAAACCTGAGACAGGATCCCTACTATTCATAAATTGGATCATTTTTTTTTCCAAACCTTGAAACATCACGTACAGAAACAAAACCGGTGGTTGATTCTTATGCTTTTAAACCTATCTGGTTCAAAGATTTCTCCTGTTGGTATATGCTCCCTGAACTCTACAGAAACTATAAAATAGTCAGGCACACACAACCCCAGCTGACGCTTATGTGAAATACACATGAGATCTATATATGCTGTTTTTTCTCTTCATAATGATGTTCAAAACATCGATACCCTTTAAAGTTGCACGGGCGTAATTTATATTTAATCACAAACAAGTGACTTAATGCTATCAGCTCCAGGGAAAGTAGCTTGTAGGATTTATACCATTCGTATGCAAATTGATAATAAACAGGCCCCCCGTATGCCAATATTATTAACTTCCAACGGCAACAGATATCTACATAGTGATTTCCGACGGACAGAAAGAGGATTAAAAAAAGGGTCTAATTGATTGCTTCATGTCCAAGTCAACCCTTACATGTGAGTATATATCCCCCCCCCCCCCAAACACACACCAAAATGCTACATCTGGACTTTGTAAAATGTAAATATATACATTTTAATGTGAATTTGAAAGAAATTAAGCAGTGCCCTGTGTGATGACTGTTGTTACATTAAGAGGTTCAGCCATATAGCTGCCACATGGTAAACTCATTTGTACAAATACGAGCTCAGCCCCTAATGAAAAACAGCAGTGAATTGTGACTGATCACGTTGGTAATCGCCAAAATGAACGATTAACGACCACATTTGGAAATTCAATTTGCCAAATGAAAATTCCGCCATTTTCAAGGAAAAGGTTAAAAGAAAAATAAAAGACAGAGGAAGGGAAGGGAAGGGAAAGGAAGGAAAAAAAAAAAAGAGAGAAAAAAAAAGGCAACAGCAGGAGCCTGCTGGCACATGAAGTGAATGAATAGCCTTGTTAAAAAAATGAAATAAACTAACGCAATAAACAAACCTGGTAAAGCCATTGTCACCTGGATAATGAGTTTGACAGAGAACATGGCGTGAGGACACGACTGACCTTCCAGTCTCGGAGGAGCAGCGGAAGGTGTCTAAGAAAGAGAAACAGGAGGAGAGAGAGGGAGATGAGATGGAGCTGTAATCAATGGAGAGATTGATGATAATGGCAGATACTGTGCTGGAAGGGACAGAGCATGATAGAAATTAACATTCTAATACAGCTGTTTCGGAGACGTGAGGTACCTCTGACTGACGACAAACGAAGACTTTTTCTTTTTTGAAGCATCGACTAGATAGTTCTCACTTTTTTTGGGTGATATCGCTGGTATTTGGTAACAGAATGGAAATTGATCACATGACCCCCTGATATTAGTAACGTGAGAAGCTCCCTCTACGGGGCGGTACGCCAGCTCACACTTATCGTACCGGCCAAATTTTTTAATGCTGTTTCCTGGTTTGTATGTTCCTCACACAAATCAGAGAGCTAAAACTCTTTATAGGTAAGTCCGAAGAAAAATATTTGGTTGTCCGAAAAATGTAGTAAAAGAGAAAAGAGAAAGACCAATATGTGCATTGTAGGAGAGATGTGTAGGTTTGGTGAATAGAATACCAGCTTTATACCAGCTTTGTTTTACTACAGTATCTCGGAAGTTAAATAGAGGGATACCAATTGATTATTTCATTTATATTGGGATACTTATAGTTGCACTGCAATCTGAATTTGATATAGACCACTAGTCCTCCTCTCCCAGACAACCACCAAAGTTGATTTTTGGTTATATACTAACCGAAATTTCATCGTCTCGGATGATCCGACTACGGTTACAACTTTGCCCATTGTAGTAGTATAAACGGAGCTGATGAGCAGTGATGTGTGTATAAAACCTCTGTATCTGTCATATAGCTCTGTTTATCTAGGTAATATGATGGGATCGAATAAGAGGATATCACATGACCAGTAAATATGGCTGATTTTGTTTGAATTGATTACCCCATAGTCTGAACTACCAAACAAACTGCATGTTAAAGGTGATGTACAGTATATGTTTGAAATCTAGAACTTAAAATTCAAATCAACTAAAATCATGAAGGCCAAAGAAAACTTCAACTCTTTGCCAATGAAAAGCAAGAAGAATGACATATATTGAGAGAGACCCCAAAAGTCCTTTTATTGAGATAACCTTTCAATGACTGGGTTATCATATGCAGTGAAATGGCTGTACGATTTTGGTACACAGAAGGTATGGATGGAAACCCAGCAGAATTCATAAAGACACTTACCAGTTACTACATCTACATCTACAAACTACATCTTGTCAAGAGGTTTATAAACATTGTACATTTCAAATTTTACAGCAAAATATCCTCCCACACACCCGCACCAAAACAACTTGGATGCAAATTCTGAATATTGAGTTACGCTTAGTGACTCTACAACTTTATTATCTGAACTAAATGAGCCATTTGTAGCAATGACATGTCACTATTCATTCAAACTAGCATCATCGCAGAAAAAGTCTGACATTTTATGACAGTATTGACGGGCAAGACATCACATTTCGATCAGGTCCCCTTCAAGAGATCAAGGGTAGTGTGAACACTCTCTCGTACTCAGGATCGGATCAGGATCAGTTCCTGAGATCTTGAACCCTCCATCGGGAAGATCCATTGATCCCATAGCTTGGGATCGCAAACTCAGTTTGAACAAAGAGATCAAGATGACCGGAGATGACCATTCTGACCAAATATAAACTGTACCATACTGCTCAGTTTGTATGATTTCAAAGTTAAACATGTGCACATACATCTCACTAGTATGTATCTAGTCCCAAACTCATTGCTGAAAAGGACTCAAAATGCACAGTTCCGAACAAATTGAAGGTAGGAAAGATTCCACACACAAATCGGCCATCTAGGCACTTTGGGTGGTAGCATGAGAAGGAAGGGCATTGATTGGGGAAGTCGGGATATAGAGGGCGCACATTGTTAAAATGTTATTGGTTTGTTCTAGGCATGGTAGAACGAGGGTGCTGAGGTTGTGAGGAGACAGGTAAGCGAGGAGCAAATTAAGTTCTTGTAAAACCTTCATTCTTCATAATTAAGTTTGCTATTTATTCTTAGATCAGTTTTTCATTATATTTTTGGCAATATTTTCAAGAATTTTTGTTACGTAGCTACAATGACTATCTGGTTCAAATTTTGGCAAGTTTTAAAGAAGGGAAATTGTGAGTAGTATTGTCAGAGTGTATTATAACTGCAGTTTAATAGAAAGCTGTATAAATATGTTTACTATTTTTACTAGTGCTAGAAGGCTACAGTACTGTTGATATCCCCACAGAATAGTTTGTACTCTGTCGCAATTGTTGTTTCCTTAAGAAGAGTAGGCAGACTGTGTGTGTTAAGAACATAGGTCTTCCTCCATCTATGCGTACCACTTTGATTATACTGCATGTTATTACCAGAAAAGACACCGAATATGAGAAGGATATATATCAATCAGCTGTGCTTTGTAAAGGTGACAGCTGAGACTCAGTTCCAGACGATGGAGAATCTCCCACCCCCCTCAACCCCCCCCACCCTTCAGAAACGATCGTAAAAAGTGTGAGAAAGTGATCTCACAGTCGGGTGAAAACTCTGTGGAATATTCACGTAGCTTCACTTTTGAATCGTAGATTCAAAATGAGGAGAAAGTGGGCGGGGCCCAGGGAAATAGGAACAGATGGCGCAGTGCTAAAACATTTCCGGTCATGTTGCTTAGGTAGATGGGAAAGTGCAAACGTAGGTTGAAGACAGGTATTAGAGAGGAGCAAAAGTAAACTTTGTAGTATCCCCTGATGTAATTAGCACTAATTACTATTGTTAATTAGATCTAATCAGCACGATCTTCAAAAAGTCTTTTGGTGTGACCCAACAAATAAAGTGGCTTCTTGTTCAGTGCTCTCCCATGGGGGGCGTGGGGGGGGTAGTGGAAGGTCAGATTGGGAGGGGGAAATCAAAGTGCTATATAAAATATTTATGGTTTTAACACACTGGTTTAGGATTGAAGAGTCCAATGCGAACAAGGCTTGAAAGGTTAACTTTGGGTATATATTTTTGGATCGATATGTTACGGAAAAAAAAAACTTATTTTGAGTGCTTGTAATGTATACACTGTAACTACATGTATTCTGGTTTTCCGGAGAGGGACCCGCCTTTCGGGCTCCCTCTCCGGCTCCCTCTCCGGCTCCCTGCTATGGGACCAGCTCCGTCTCAGCGACCCCTCGGTCGTAATCTCTCTCGGACCCGAGCTCTCCGTGGCCTGCAGCCCGCGCTCCGTGGGACTCTCTTGCTGCGACCCGGACTGAGACGTAGCCTCTAGTCCGGCCGAACCGTGCCTCTTCTTGAGAGGTCTTTTTTTGGCAGGAGCCTTGCCCTTGCTCCTGCCCTTCCCTTTGGCAATAATCAAACCGGACGTCGCCAGGACCGTTAGGGGTACTCTTTCTCTCTCTCTCTCTCTCCTCTCTCTCTCCACCCTTCGGCCCTCTCCTGGCCACTTTCCTCCACCTCTCTCACCACTTCTCCCTCCTCCTCTCTTTCTCCCGTCTCTCCTATATCCTCTTCTGGGGCACCGATGGCATTTGGAATCAAATCCAGCTTGCCCTGAAGCTTGCTTCTTAGACTCGTAAGCCACTGGTCTATCTCCTGCCACTGGGCTGGCGAAAACTTTATGCAGACCAGGCATGGGTCCCGTCTGGTGCAGGTTCTGCACTTGCCGAAACATCGAGCAGTTGATACACTTCAGCTGGTTACGAGACATACTGAAACCCTCGAATTAAGGAAAGACTAACTCTTAAAGCTTACGAAACAAAGCAAACTAACAAGAGAACGGGAGATAACATGGGGAGGGAAATAAGCTAACAGTGAGTAGAGGTATGTAGCGTAACCTAGCAACGGCAAAATACGAAATACGCTACGAAAGTGGCCTAACAAAAATCAACACAAAAGCTGAAAAAGAACACGAGAGAGCGATATATAGAAGAAGATATGGCGAATAGAAACAAATAAACATGCTATGAACATGAAAATACAACAACACGCCTATAGCGTGGGGAAGGAATATGGCGGGAAAACCTAGGCAGTTCGCGGAACTGCTACCCCCGCAAAAAAAAACCTAAGGGCGAAACGCACTAAGAAATACAGTCCCCAAAACCCTCCCTTTCAACAAAAAGGATACTTATCGGGCTGGAAAGGACTGGAATACTCCTGAGAATCCGAGGAAAGAAACTTCCAACGATCGCTAAAGAAAACCAAGACGAAATCCAAGGGAAAATTTTCCACATGAAATGCGCGTGAAGACACTTTTAATGGTAGAATGAAAAAGGAGGTGCGACCGGGGGGTCCGGTCATAGAGGGCGCACAGTGTTATTATTTTACCAGGACTTTATAGGCACGGTAGAACGAGATGCTAAGGTTGTGAGGAGACAGGTAAGCGAGGAGCGAAGTAAATAAAAAAAACTTATTTTGAGTGCTTGTAATGTATACACTGTAACTACATGTATTCTGGTTTTCAAGATATTCAACTTTAAAATATGCTAAATCTCTGGAATGTTCCATTAAGGCTAAATTGATGATGAAGTAGGCCCCCTTAGTGCAGGCCTTACTGTCAATGTTCATCCATTGTCTTTAAATGCTAATAATTAATTAAATGTTCTTTCAACTTCATGTAAACAACAGAGCATGATCATTTTTTTTTTCCTCAAGAAATTTTTAGAACAAGATTATAAACATTTCATTTGAGTTTTGTGTTGCACTTTCAGAGGAACTGATCTAATGGTCATTGTATTAGACTGCAAGGTCCAGTCACTTTAACTGATGAGTCGCAACTGTTTAAATTTGGGTCATTTCTTAAAAATGAAATATTGCATAGAAATATCAACTAGAAGTGGGTTTTCAACAATCTACAGTGCTCATATCAAACTTTCATCTAATGCCTGAGGTTCATCGGGTAAAGAATCACAGTAACATCCAATCACCAATCATAGCATTCATCGTCCGTCATGCCACTTGTAAATTAATTCCACGATGATCAAAAGAATTTAACTGAAAAGGATCTGGGAACTCATGCTTCATGCAATCAATTGCAATATATATTCCTTTAAGCCAAGCTCACTAAAAAGCAATTTACTTTGCACTCAATGTTTGAAAGGGCAAAGTTATATCCAATCTTATATTGCAAAATTCAGAAATTCGGCAAAAAAAAATGTTTTATGCCCTCGGGTCACTCATAAAACTGTGACATCATGCATCTAACATATTATACTAATATCTTTTGTGTTCCTTCGTATTTTAAAAGTTTACACAACCTTGAAAAGTGAGAATGAGAGTTAAAAAAGAATCCCAGCAGCATATATATATACTTGTAGTTTGGGGGCACGTGTCTTTTATTCATTGCTTTCGTATCTTGATGGCAAAGACAGAGCTATTAAACAGATTCTTGGGATTATATAGGTCTGCCATGGTTATATTATTGGACGTATATAAGCAAGAGGCCCTCAAAAAAGAAAAAAAAGGGCAAACTAATGAGAAATGTTCAAGGTGTGCAAAGTTACTTTTTTACTTCATCTTTTTATGAACTATGCAAAGCTTTTACAGAGGAAATATGGACATACATAGATATAGAGGGAGCTATTTACAGGACAATGTAATAAATGGGGTAATCAACCATCAGATCTTGCATGTTTCTAGATTTTTCATTAATTAAAGCAGTGAATTATTAAGGTATAGCTTTATAAAGCAGCATTCTGATAGAAGTGGTCAAAATATTACCAATGATCAAGTTTATTAATTTCATATAAAAAAAATATATAAAAAAAATAAAAAAATGAAGGCGATGGGTACTTTAATGATGAGAACTCCAGCATCTTAAAGGGTGTGAAGACTCGCGCAAAAAGAAACGTCTAATGCCGGTTATTTGACCTAGTTTCGAATGAGGTGTAACAGAAGTGCTAGACACCACCATCGATCCCAGAATATACACACACAGTTGCTACCGTCGGTAATTAGACACTAGTGTACAGTCAGTACATACAGCTGCGGTCAATACCCACAGCACAGTGTATAAACGATACAGCGATGGACATCTCAGGTCCAGCTAAAGATAACAAGGTATCTCGTTTCATTACTGTCTGCATTTTGTAGAGACAAGAACAAAATGTCACTTGCAAGCAACAGAAAGTTAACTTTTTCAGATGGCCGCACCTGGTTTGGGGCGAGTTTTCAATGCCTTTAAAGTTGTGATTTACATCCCAGTTATAAGAATAAATTATGTAACTAAACTGAAGCCTGAGCTTTAAATGTTGTCATTTCAACCTCTCACTACGTATTCACCACAACCACATGTGGGCTGATGTTCCATAAAAGTGACTGGGGTGGCCGGGAGGTTAATTGTGAACGGGTTTAATACAGCCCTGTTTGATTAAAATATCAATGATTTGTCAACCACCTGCAATTCCTACATTCTTTACATTTTTTCATATTTAGCTAACAACAGTTTTTCAAACCATTTGATCCAATCTATTGAAAATTTAATCCTAAATTTAGGAATATCTCTGACGATCCCACAAAATATGTTTAGTCTCACAGAACTACTGATGGCACTCAAGCCTAATAGTTGTTTGCTTGAATCACTTTCTTACTATATGCATGTAGTTCACAAAACAGTCCAAAAGTTGTAAACTGTGATGTTATCCACCAAGAGATTAATATGCAGATCTGTACATGGCAACAGTCAAATAATAGCACCACACGGTACATAGTCAAAATTTATTCCTTTGTGAGAACATGATACAAACAAAAGAAGATTTCGATTAAAAAATATCCTCTCCCCAAGAAATAATATCTCTCTATCTCACATTTCCTAACGGTTGTAAATCTACTTCGATACCAAACTGCTATATCATAGTCAAGTCTACATCCATTTAATTACAATTTTGATTTTTAAGAAATGCAGACATTAAAGGGATATAGTTAACGCGTGAACACAAAGATGATAATATTCGAATCATCTTCAAGACCGATATGTGTATCTGCTTGTGTCTCCCAAAAATTGACTAGTTTGGGGATTAACGAGCGACGATACTAACCCGTCTCCCAATTCGTAGTTTTGCCTAAACACAAAGTTGTTTCTTTGAATCATGGTAGACTCAGAAGGAAGAGGTGAGGGCGCACTGCTAAAACATTCCATATGTAGACTGGGAGACAGGTGAGAGAGAAGGGGAGTAAATAACTAGATTTGTACGACTCCTCCAATTTTGGAGTCGAGTACTTGGCAGGGGTCTTAGCAGTCAATGTCTCCGAAAGAGTCGCGACACCATGGTTAAAAAGAATTTGGAAGTTAAGGCCTATATATACGTGGTCGATTCATATAGTCAAAACTTAATTACAATAAATTCCAGGGTCGCTTGAGGTCATTAAAGGGACAATAAAGTGAGAACTTTGTAACTATGAACACTAAGGAGAGAAAACTCACGGCAGACAGATAACACGGACGGACATTTTGTCAAGAACAAAAAAAAAATTAAAAAAACAAAAACAAAATGTGGTTTCAGTATCATAAATTTTGTAATCAACCGAAGGGTGTAGGCCTACAAGTTAAAATCATGCCAGCAAAACAGTTTACAACAGTTCACACAAAAATGAAAGATTTCCAAGTACCAAGAGGTATATATATGAATGATTATAGGAATAGGTACCATGTATGGACTCATAGCTGGCAGCTTGCTTTATATATCAGGGATTCATTTAGAATTCAAATTTTGCAGTTTGCAGTTTTGAAGGCAGTTAAGACTTTCCCTTATAAAGATACTATGGTTCCAATTTATTAAAACTGCTATACATCTCTGCACTTTGTATGACAGTGTACCCAGTATTGCACTGCAATACTGGATATGTCACTATACCCTGAACATCTGATAGCAAAATATTTTGTTTGTCACTTCTGAAGCTCATAATTAGTTTCAGAAAAATACCTTCTTTGCAGAGGTACCATAGAAAATTGTGAATTCCTACGGTGTACCCCTTCAACCATAAATTCCCCAAAATGTGGTTAATAACAACAGCAAGACTCAGATTGACAACCGAAACGGTAAATGGTGCAAGGCGGAAAAAGGCTATTTACACCGGTAGACCACTTTAACAAAAAATGGTTAGATAGTGTCCACGGTCTTGGAGAAAGCTCTGATCATGATAACACAGAACTCTATCTGCCATTTATTACTTTCCTGAAGTCTTGAGAAAAAAAACAGAAATGTAATCGATTTTGACAGTCATGAGGCTCTGAAATAATCCTCCTCTCTAACATCTCATTAACATCCAGGTATCATTTGGCAAAACCTTTCGAACATACTCTTCTTCCCTCTTATGCAGTTAATTAACGAAACTTTATGAAACCTTTGTTTAGCGTTAAACCGTGAACCGGAATCGATCGTGACTAGCTGTCAGTCCCATTTGAAGTCTCGTTAATATGGAAAAGAAATTGTACCAAGAATAATAGGAGCATTTCCCCCCCCCCCCC
>KN886891.1:55015-72775 GCA_000934455.1 Apostichopus parvimensis
CCCCCCCTCTCAACGTTTTCCATCAAACATGACATAGGGTCTTGTTTTATTCATTCAGGTTAAGTAGACAAGGTCCTGTCCTCCACCCCCTTCCATCTTCTCCTTCCACTGCAGCTTCCCAAAGAGTTCTGTTTGTTCCTCTACTCAGCAGCGCTGCCATTAAATCATAAATTTGTATCTGATGACTGTAAGCGGGAGAAGATGAACACCAGACCAGCTTGACTTTTCAAACATTTTCTACTTTGACAATCAACAGATCTGTCAGGAATAGACAGGGTAAAGTAATTGCATCAGCATTGCCTTTGCTTTGCTGTGGTTGTAAATTTTTACTAACACCATATATACTGTATGTATACTCGCAGTTCTAATAGAAATGGTTCATGGATACTAAACCCCCCCCCCCCCAATTCTGGAAACATTGGGCAGCTGAAAAAGAAAGGACATGGATACATGTCAAATCTACCCATCATTAAGTTTGAGACATTTCCCAGTTATATCTTTTTATGTTTACCTAGTTTACAACCAATCTTGACACATGTGGAAAGGTTGGGGGAGGGGCGGGGGGAAACGTGACAATGTAGAAAACCGTTCTTTAGCAAGCAGTAATTAAAACATGTCTTGCCCGCTGTATAAAAGAAAAAGTTTGGAGTATAGTAGTGTGGACTTTGCCAAAAGGCAAACTTCTGACTTCATCGAATTCTACGCACAAAAAAGTCTCCTAAAACTGCAATGTACACAGAGTCACAAATATCTGCACATCTCAGAATATGTCTCAGAATGTACGATAATCTGGACGAATTATTTCAAAATACTTTGAAAACGATTATTCCACAATAAAAAATTTGGTAATTCCAACCACGGGCAGCCGTCCGTTGATACGGGGAACTGTCACTGACAACAAAAACCTGCTAGACTTAAAAATTACCTTGAATGTTCAAAAAAAAATTAAAAAATAAGCTTAAAGGGTTCTTCTCCAACTACATAAAAAGAATTAAAGTTCAACGTGGGTTCAAGTACTTTTTAAGTACAGAAGGATGCGTTTCGGCATTTTCCATTCGACGACTTTCTATTATTGTTCATTTATGAACAGCCATCGAAAGAAACGAGAAGTTTCTATTCACCTGCGACTGCATCAGGTTGAATAATCAGCTCTACTCTTGCAGCATGTTCCCAGCCCCGATATTGTGCCAGTGTTCGAAGAGACAGAGATATATCTACATCAAACTTCTCCACATTCACATACAAGATCACATAGGAAAGTAAATCCCTCCTTTGAAATCTTCCTACATTTTCTTTTTACATTTGATTCGATTGGACTCGACATCTTGTAACCTTAGATATACTTGCACAACACGTGCAAATAAAGAAGTTCTATGCACATCATCAAATAAAATCTGACTTCTTCAATCCAAGCTGGACACTCTCCAATGATTTACGTTTTACTTTTACGGTTAGGTCAAGCCATTCAAATCAGGTGTTCTATTAGCATTTACTTTTGTTGCACTCCAATCTATACTTAAATTCAGCGGTTACTCTTTTTCGACACAGAAGTTAGTACCGACATTGATTTTCTCACCCCAACACTGCCGTGATCTACATTTCTGCTGTTCACTTCTCGGAAAGGTCATTGGTTCTTACTACTTGACCTACCTACCCAAAGAAATTTATCTGAACTAGATTAAACTCCGGCGGGCCACGGTCATATAACGAACAGAGGGTGTTTGGTCGTACCCATAAAACCACGATACTGAGGACTTTGTACTAACAGCAATTCCATACACTAGATATCTGGTCCCTACAATCGCATCACTCCAACACTATCGTCTGATGAAAGACACAGCAGGATTGTGGGTAATTAATGTGCACAACTGGTAACTGTAAATAATATTTCCATGGCAGGGTTTAACGATGCGATAGAGTTTGTCTTCTCTCTTATGGGGGAGTCGGAGCAAAAATGATTCTGCAAAGTTATAAATTGGGGACAGATTGCCAGATTTGGTTTCCTATCTTAGCTATCAACAGAACGGTTATTTATGGTTAAAGGCATCCCCAGAAATATCAACAGACACAGCTGTTACTGGCATTCATACCATCATTTATGTATGATATGTTACCAAGATATATATCAAAAGTAGTAGCAAAAAAGGAAAAAAAAAACCACTGAAGAAGCTTAACTGAAGTATGTAGGATCATGCCAGCATCCGGAGGTGTTGGGTCGAAACATTGTAATGATGTTACAACTGCGTCGGTTAGCCATAAATGGATGGGACAGTACTGTATGGAATGACAGTATGTATACATGTACATCCCTATAGGAGCATAATTTCAAATTTATTCATGGAATTTGTTGAATTTCTTCCGTCTGTAAAACGACTAACTGTTTAATCTGATAGGAATTTTTTTTTTTTTGTGTCCCACAAATTTGGTGTTATTGTTTTATAGTATTTAATTTGCATACTTTTGTGTTTTCAAGACAACACGTACCTAATGTCATATCTTTGTGTTGTGATTTTGACGGACTGAAACGATGTCCAGATGACATTTCCAGAAACTTTGATATTTTAAGTGAATTGTGAGGTATGTTAATACTTTTACCTCCAGATTCTTTTAAATTCATCATAAAAGTGTACCTTTCAAATGTGGTAATGCAGCTGAGAAATATTGGAGATTGCTAATTTACCAAAAAAAAAAAAAAAAAAAATGTCTCCATTTGCACTCTATTTCAGTCTAACCCCTTCACTTTTATATGACTATTTGCCATGCATAGAGCAATTGTCAAAAGACACATTTATATGTCTGTATGTGTACCGTGTAATTGACATTTACAAAGTCTGACTGAAGTTACTGAACCGATCTCAATTTGGTACACCGGGAAAAAAAGTGATGGGGGAGTGGAGTGCCCCTCTCCCTCTCGCCCAAAAACCGTCTCTGGGGTACAATTTCTGCCCGAAGTAGCATAACGGGAAGTTTCAATATTCAATACCGGATGGCAATTTACCTTTTAACTCATTACCACTCTCTTTCTCTTTCTCTTTTTTTTGTCATCTTCTTCTTCTTCATTTTCATTCTTTATTCTTTATAACTATCAGGTGATTTGTCGCATCTCTGGGATGGGCAAAAACCGCAGAAATAACGCCAAGATTGAAGATGGTGAGTACAAATATATATATACACCGCTCACCTGGAAGACTTCAAACTGATCAGCTAGGGCCGTAATATTACTACCTGCAATTCCGGGGCGTCTCGTACAGCACAGGTAAATGACACGAGCAGGTTCGACAAAAAAAAAATGGATTTCTCCTCAGCTTTTTGGGCAGCTGGGCTTCATCACAGACTCCGAAGTAGCTTTTTTGCTTAAAGAAGAGAGACGTTTACGATAAAGTGAATAAATCTGTACCGTATCCTAAATGTTGGCTGGATTTAATTGGCAGGAGAAAAAACATCAGGGCTTATATTAAAGTATTGATCTGTTTGTACTGTATGTAGACTTCATTCGCCACATAAAAAAACAAAGATTTCGATTTAATAGAGACCGAAGGAAGATTACCCTGCTCTCACTCAAATAAACATTTCATTTACTGAAATACGTTTTTTTTTATCCTCTGTTGGGTTATCACGTTCTAGGTACGACACAGAAAAAGAGGCAAACTTTTTTTGTCGATCTGTTCTGTATTTGTCAAATGAAATGTTAAAGGGTCCCTTTTTCAAGGAAGGCCTTGGTTTAAGTCACCTTCAAGTGCCTGGTATTATAAACTTGTGCATCCTTTCAAAAAATTATTTTACTTTAATACTAAGTATCAGCTTCCTTCCAACTTAATTAGTGATGCTTTGTTCAATGGTTTATGTGCATAGGAAATAGCAAGGTGATATAAAGTAAATCTTATGAAAGAGTCTGTAAGCTGTTTGTACAATACTGTATAAAAGAAAACAAAAAACACTTTTAATTATAATACAAAAGCTCCATCCCACGCTCCACAGATTGCAACTATATCTCATTTAAGATATGCTTTATTGGCCCCAATAATAACACCCGCTATAGCTAGGAAAGGTTTGTGATTATGTAATCGACCTGCCACGGTCGTAAAATGACCTCGGGCTCTACAATTAGCCTGCATAGCTTCTTAACACCATTAGGCTCTTTGTGTACACACTGTGTGGAAATATGTTCATTTCTAGTTTAGTTAATCATACAGCGTTCACACAAAGTCCCTCATACAAGAAAAAAATATGTGGCAGGCGTTGCAGACTAATTGTTAAAAAGAGGTCATTTTACGACCAAGGCAGGCCGATTACATAATCTCAAGAAACTTTTTCCATGATAGCGTGCTATAGTTGGGGTCTATACAACAGACCTTTAATCAGTTACAGTAACAAATGAACAGGTACAGCCACCATATCACAGAGCTAGAGTTCAGTGAACTGCTTTGTAGAGATGCTTTCCTATCCATAAACAAAGGTTACCATTTTCTATTCAATAACTTTTGTAGAGTTGAAGTTAAGCTAGCTTAAAGAAATAACCCACCAAAAGGTAGGGTAACACAAACTTAGCCTACCTAATACCAACAAATTTTTGAGAGAAAAAATACTTTCGTAAAAGTGATACGGTAAATGCTGTTAAAGCGAGTTTGCTTTACAAGCAATTGCAAAAAGTTTGTAAAGTAGGAATTTTAAGTGAATTTGAGGAAAATTGACAGCCCTTCAGCCAACTCTCCTCAGCATTTGAGATCTGTGTATAATAAACATGTCTATTATGTATGAATGCTTTTAGTGTAAATTAAGTTGGACAATCGCATATTTTTTTCCAATATTTTTCATTGTTAAATAAAACAAAACTTAGTCATCTCAGGCCAATGTTTTAATGTCCTTTCAGACCCAACACTGTTGCTGTTCAGAAATTCAACAGGCTGCTTTTCATCTGGTTTGTGTATGAACTGTGCAGAATGTCATCTGCTCGGGGGGGGGGGGGGATTAGCTAGAATAAGTCAGGATTGTGTTTAATTCTGGGATCTGGAAATGTTTCAGTAGATACTAATTACTCTAATCCTGTCAATTAAGAAAGAAGAACAAAGTTTTTACTATTTTATTATTTCTACAAACTTGTGTATTAAAATAACCAAAAGGCAAATTATAAATGCCTCCCATCGCCACCACTCATACCCCACCCCCTTCCCTGGACCTCCACCTCTCACTTTCTCCCCACCCATAAAGAAAAAGAACTTATCGTTCTATATCCTAAATGTCCACTCTATTACTACTGCTTTAAATTCAGATGACACAGTTTCAGTTGAAAAAAAATTACATCAATATAATCAAGAATAAGAAAACCGTAGATTGTTAACCCTCTTTTTGAGAAATGTTTGTTCTCACATCTAACCCACATGTTTTCATATGTCACAGATCTCTGACAAAACAAAAAGGTGCAGTCAGAAGAGATTTCCATGAAGAAGTTTGAACCAGAAAATAAATTACATGCACATGTGTGCATGGTGTTGCAGACATGTTGCCAAGGAAAACAAAATGTCCTAGGTACTGTACATGGAGCTACAAATGAACCCTAAACTGAAAAGAAACACAGGTGATAGGTTTCAAGGAGTGGATAGACGGATATTAACATTGCGGCCTCCTGCCAAGCATATACTACTCAAAATAAAGACATACCGGCACCCACATCACAACTGTCATACCAACAAAGAAAAAACAAAATGCTATTCTATATTATTGATCTGGCCTATTTGTGTCTCTTTTCTTTTTCTTTATTTTTTTAAGGGAGGGGATAGGGATGGATGGGGGCTTGCCTTTTTTGGGTGACCGGCCAATTTGAATATAAGGCATAGTTTGGTGCATGGCCATGGGAAAACTGAAAATGTCGGCGAGCACTTCAAACCCTTAAACCTCCATACACTAAAACAGGGGTTTCTTATGAAGTAATGACCCTGTGTATACCCTCCACCCTCCAAAAAACCTCCACCCTCTTTCCCCTTGATCCTCAGCCCTACCACCCCACAACCCCCATCCCCTCCCTTTGCAAAAAAAAATAAAAAAAATAGTGAGTACATCTGATTGACTTAAAATCTTTTAATTCAAAAGACAATTTTTATGTCTTACAAATAGAGTTTACTTCTTCCTCTTTTTCATTCTGAATCCATTGACATTTTTGCCTGAATTCACCGAGTTCCTTTACGAAACTATATAGTATGATACTATGAGCTATCGATGAAGTCACCTCTAAAAATAGACAAGAGGGAGAAAGTGAGGGGGGCAGTGTTGGAGCGTCCATACAGTCAGGGGGGGGCGGATGCTCCCCTGACGGACTCAAATGGACTGCTGGCGCCCTTTTCAGCTTTTTACCACTTTTTACTTATTCGCGATTATTGACTTTTTTATTGCACTCTCATCTACCTATTGACATTTGTCACATTTTGTTGGTGTAATTTTCTGACAAAATGCTCTAACGTATGGCGGTCTTTAATTTATCGGCACTTAATTCCGTTGTACGAAACTTCCAAGAACTGAACAGGGTTTTCGATCTATTTTTTCGAAAACATGAGCAATCACAAAGATACCATAGGAATTGTGATGAAGCGCATGTACTTTCAACACCCATATAAACTTCACAAATGGCGATGACACCTATTTATTCTTCGTTTATCTGCAATTTAGCAAGGCCCGGAAAGGGTCATTTCCGGCCATCTAGGGAATATCTTTACCCAAAAAATTTCTGTACGCTCCGCGCCATCCTGTGGTGGCGCTCCGCTTAGATAGTGTCGAAAGCGCCCCTACAGACCATTCTTGCCCCCCGACCAATACCCCTAGCTCCGACACTGGAGGGGGGGGGGAGAGGTACAAGTGTCAGAGGAAGTTACACCCTTCAGAAACAGTCTATCAAAAAGATATAGACATGTAAATGGGCATTCCGACTGAAGTTATTTGAATAATCTGTGTCGTTAATTTAAAGTAAGTCTGTTGAACATTGCTCAAGTCATCCTCTACTACATAACATTACCTTTAGATTTTTAATAAATCATTGTAATAATTACAATCAGTGAATCAGTGAATTCTTTAAATCAATTCTGATGCTTTGAAATCTAATTTAAGGAATTAAAAATCATAAAAAAAAGGGCATGTCTGGTTATGTTCCATTGTTAAACATATCTTAGGTCACTGCACTTTCCTTCTGCATCGTGTCACATATCTGCATCTAGTGCATTGCTCAGCATTAGGAATGCTATAAATATGGATGCCGTAGGGTAAATATTTCTATGATACCATTTACAGATACTGTACAGCTTATATGTCATCTCAGTTCTTCCATGCAAGTTAGCTATGTGGAACTTCAGTGACATTAGCTTAAATGCATTTGTTCTATTTGATACACTATTGGCTTGATAATTGAAATTCTTGGAGGTACCAAATATGATAATTGTAACAATATAAAGTAATTATATCATAAACTTATTACATTATTTAAGTGTTTACTTCACACTTTTCATACTGGCAACCTTATTTATACGTGTACTGTACAGACTCCAATCTGCCAAGTTTGCAAACATAGCTAACCTTTTAACGCAGACCCTACCGCCCCCCTCCCTCACTCCCCCAGCTGACAAACTTTCGGGGTTCTTCCCCAAATTCCCTTCCATTCTCATAGATGAATTTTAACGAGCTGAGCATCATTGTTCATTAATACTTCGACATCTCAAGACCAACTGGTTTGGATATTTACAAATGACTATACTTACCTGTCTCCGATACACATGCACTCTGATCTACCATGTGCACATAACATTCTTACACTGCCCCCCCCCCCCAAAAAATACTCTTCAATCCAGTCCCATCCATTTATACTGAAATACTCAAGCAGGTATGTTTGTGGAGGTATGTGAATGAATATGTGTTAGTTTTTAGTATCGTTTAGTACAGGGTTTTTTTTTTTTATATTGTTGCTTTTGGCTTTTACATTTTTTTGCCTTATTGGTAAAATATTACATACATATATTTAATATTTTGGTTTTTGTTACTATTTGTTTTTAGGTTTTACATTTTGTAAAGCGCTTTGAGCAGCTTTGCTGATTATGCGCTATATAAATTTTACTTATTATTAAATTTTACTTATTATGATAGTGAAATGTTATATAATTGCAAACAATATACTTTAGGCACCATGTCCAAAAATAGGACACATACTGAGGGGGCTGCAGCATGCATGCAGCCATGCTTCGTGGGTGGTCATAAACTATCATGTTCTGCCATAGACACTGCAGGTGGTCAGATATAATCCCTATTGTTTGCAGTATTGATTAATCCTAGCTGAACAGGATTTTGCAGCTGCTGCAGTTTTTTTGTTTTTCATTCCCTGACATGGTGCCTTAGCAACTTTCAACAATGAACCAATTCTACTTTTGACAGCCTTTTCTTTTAACGAGGAATAATTTATCGAGGTACATAGTGCATTTTCATGGACTTGGCAATTTGGTTAAACAAATCACGACAATACGAGTTCAGTAAGATTCACCATTTTAAGAGAATTAAACAAAATTTCATAAACTTGAAGTCTGCAATGTTTCGTTGGAAAATGTAAACACTAAATTATTTCCTCTTTGAAGCCATGATCACTTCATTAGCAGTCTCCACATTTACAGAAATATAGTTACGGACTATACTCGAGTTCGATCTGCACCGAAAGCAAACAAACCAAACGAGATCCTTTAAACTTTTAAGGCTCGTGCATATATTACTAACTAAAACTTCTGTATATTGTCCTCTAAACACTGCGTGCATGCTCTCAGGGTGTGAACATGCAGCCATCATAATCTACAAAACAAATTATTACTTTTAACATATATAATCCTCAAAGCTTCTCATCTTGAAGCCCTGGGAAAATTCGGGTTTGAAATTAATCGTGGAAATGCCATGAAATTAATATAATTATTATTCCATGTTTTGTAATAAGTTTAGTGTGATTTACCCAAGGAGCTACAAGCAAACGATGGCCTTCAATATAATTTACCTCTCTCCATCTCTTTCTGCCTGTCTCTCAGATCTCTTCTCTTCTCTTTACTCATCTCACACCAATAAAATGTTCTTATTCTCAATTTGTTGATGTTGAACTACTTCATAAATTTCATCTTTCCCCGGATAACATTTTCCTCGTAGTTTTGCCTTATCTTTTTCTCATTTATACTCTCCTACAATGCATTTCTCTGCACCTGCCCGAGAATGTTTTATTTTTGGCCGATTTGCTGATTAGCCAGCCCAAAGCAAGAGGCCTCAGCTGTACAGCTGTGCATATACCCTGCTCGTGGCTCGTGTTATTAACGCATTGCCTACCTAGAAGTGGCTCACATCGGCAAGAGCACGGAGAGACCCACCTGCCGACTTGAAGGGTTTAAGAAGGAACAGTAGAAAGTGTCGTGCCTGAAGGCTGAAAATGATTGATTAGATCTGAAGGATTGCAAGAAAATGGAGCTCTCACAACTTAAAGCTTCTTCTACTTCTTCTACACGGAAAAAGAAAAAAGGAAAAAAAAAACTATCTAGTACTAGTACTACTATGTACAGGAAGTAATCTCTGCATTTTAAAAGTGGCTGGGAGAAGACTGTGCACTTAAACACGACGACGCACGGAGAGAAGTGGCTTTTTTCTCGAGAGCTAGTGTGTTTTAATATATGATGTCGATGTTTAATAAATAAAAGTGCAAAAGCTTTATGCCATCTTTGATACATTATCCACATTGCATCATGGGATAAAATTATCCATAAATTGTGCCATGATTAAGTGTGGGCTAAATATATGACCAACATAAATCAACGGAATTTGTTAATAAGTGCAATGAGTGTGGTGCCATCTGATGTAAAATTGCACTAGGGGGGTTGAGCTGCTCTGATGTGGTGGAACAGGAAGGATGGGTATATGGTGGTTTGGGGAGGGTGAGGTGGGGGGGAGAGGGAGGAGAAATAAATATTAAAAGCATGTAAATTAATCATGTGATTTGATATATGTAGGCCTACTTACATGTAGAAAGAAAACAGCTTAGTATTAAACAAATTATTCATATCAGGTCAAAACTTTATAATCATCTTCTCAGACTTACACCTGTTTCTACAAAGAATAAGATCATATTTATACTTAAGTCCTTGCCCCAATTGCATCCAGTTTATTAATATGTTGTTGATAGGGACTAAGCGATATAAAGATCTGCCCAGTGGGCCTAACTCTGTCTATCAGTATCATGTACCATGTACTATCATGTAGGTAGCCTACAGTACCACCACATCAGCATAACAAATTGGCAGGCACATTTCTTCCTGGAAAATGTTTTGTTCTTTCAGAAAGAATGACCAGCTTACAAACTATAAACAAAACAATGAGACAATGGCTGTCAAAGGTAAACTTTTTAAAAACAAAATAGAACCGGGATCTGGCTGCAGAGTCTAAGATCCCTGAAAATGATAGATATTATCGAGATGTGCTCCCTCAACCCCCCTTCCCCCGTCCCCCTCCCCCTCATCCTCCCCATTTTTATATACTATCTGATTTCCTGAGTTTGTCAGCTAAGGTAACAATTAAATTCCCTTTTATTAGCTGGGAGATGGAGATTATTTTCTAATAGCTGAAAACAATAATAAGATTCATGACATGACAAGAATAAAAAAATGGTTTAACAGCTGTACATCAAAACTTTAATGTACTACTTGGCTTAAAAAGCATTGAAGACTTGCCCCAAACCGCGCTCTGAAAAAGTTAACTTTCTGTTGCTTGCATGTGAAGTTTTTCTCTTGTCGCTACAAAATGCAGACAGTAATGAAACGTGATACCTTGTTATCTTTAGCTGGACCTGAGATGTCCATCGCTGTATCGTTTGTGCACTGTGCTGTGGGTATTGACCACAGCTGTATGTACTGACTATACACTAGTGTCTAATTACCGAAGTTAGCAAGCTATGTGCATATTTTCTGGGATCGATGGTGGTGTCTAACACTTCTGTTACACCTCATTCGAAACTAGGTCAGCTTACCGGCATTAGACGTTTCTCTTTGCGCGAGTCTTCACACCCTTTGAAAACTTAAAAATGTCAAGTGCCCTTATATAATTATAATACTGAACATTACGGTGAAAAACATATACACCACCTACCACAGAAAACATCTTGTCAATGATTTTAAAGATTTCTGGTGAGTTTAGAATAATAACGATGCAACTTTTGGGTCATTATGCATTCTAACCATGCATGCATACAGGCAAGCTGCTTCATATAGACAGATAGACAGACAGGTGCACTACAGATTTCTCTGTCATATAGTTATATCGTTGCTTATAATGAAATAGTACTTCTGGAGGGCAACAAAATGTCTCCCTATTCCTCGTTGAGGTTTTATAGATCTCTGTCTCATCTCTAATGTACAGCTCTGTGAACTATAGCTCTGTTTAGACGTGTACTTTCACTGTCATCATGGTATTTCAATTACATTGTTCTGGTTCACTACTAATCACTAAACATGAACAATGATAATTAGACCATATGTCCAAACATACTTCTGCTCATGTGAGACAAAAACATCCCGTTCCGTTGATAATTAAAGGGAGCCGTGTGATATCAATTAATATCAATTACGTCGAGAATCTTTGTTTCTCACTATATATGCTTATGTGAATATGTGTAGTATGTCTAGAGCTGCAAATATTTAGAAGGCTACAAATCGCTACTATATATACACACCAGGGAATTTGTAGGTCTTTTTATCGTTGAACTGATATATAAATCAATACAACATGTACTGTTGTTCAGCCATACATTTATGAAAATTCATTAATTATTCCAATACCTACATATAGGGCTCAAATTTAAAGGTCGCCCGAGACGACCAAAAATCACGTCGGACAACCTAAAACCCTGCTTTAGGTTGTCGGACGGACGACTAGCTTATTTGCCGTAGGTGTTCAACACTTCCAACAAAACTCAGAAAAATCCTATTCTCTAAAATCAGAATCTGGCCCAAATATGTGATAGCAGCTTGTTGGTAGCTTGTTTAGTGCACACAATGTGTCCGATGTACTGCGTCAGGCAACTCCATTAGTACTGTTTGGTGCGTTCATTGGACAACCAAAAAAAACTTCGGACAACCAAATATGAAGGCAAGGTTGTCCCCAAAAGGACAACCTTAAAATTTTCTTAAAAATGAGCCCTGACATGTATGCTATACTACTAGTGCTGCACTGAATATCCCTGTTTATACAACACCTAATTGTATTCTGGTCATTTGATTGGTCAATTGCTCGTTGATTGCATCCGCTCTATTCCACTCTATGAAATAGAACCATGGGTTATACTTTTTTGGTAGCACTTTTTTCAATGGTAAGAGAGCAGAGAAACCTGTCTGTTCAAAACAATCTGTTGTATGAGTGCATTTTACCCATCTTAATTAATATAATATGTTGTATAAAACAAATAATGGTTTCCATAATTTGTTCCATTCAACTCGGCTGCGCCTCGTTGAATGGAACATTCCATCTTTCAACGAATGAAATATTTGCACTCATAACCATTCATTATTTGTATAATATTCAATGCAAACATTCAAACTTGATAATTTTGCAATCTTTAGGTATGTGACGTCCACTCAGCCCCATTAATTAACAGAAGTTTGTCCATCATCCATTTGATGTTTTTATTTGGCCCAGAGTGCTACGATTAATGTTACTTGCATGGCCATGCTGCATGTCAAAGTTACAGTACTCAAGTCATCATGTCAAATGCATTCACACTGATGTATCTGCAGTTGAAGTTGTATAAAGCCAATCGGAATATGGTAATCAACTAATCATGATGTTTTTGGTGGGATTTGTACATTCTTTCATCTTGTTTTGGTGACTTGAGTTTGGAGACGAAATCAAGTATCCCCCAAGAAAGTAAATAGCATTTTCCTGGTCCTAAATGTATGCTTGTGTGCTGTAGATAGTGTGTTTACTTCGTAACCCAATTAGCCTGTTCATGATATTATGAGGCACCGACACTAGCTATATATAGTACACTAGCGAGGCAGATTTTAGGTCAAATTTTGGCAGGGGAAAGTTTATTACCCAAAAGTGACTTTCAATCCTATGTGACCACCATGCCATGGAGCAAGGGTGCTCCTTTAATTTCAAAAAAGCAAATTGGATTACATTGTTGACTAAACTCATCTATACTGATAAAATCATTTCAGAAACTTTGTAGCTTGAGGTAAGATCCCCTGGGAATTCCTTGCATTCTGCCAGCTAGGTGTATTGCACTTCTGCACGACTCCAAAGGCAGGACAACTGTATACTATATTTTCATATATATATATAGTCAAACATTTCATGACTGGGACAAATTTGTGTGAATGTGTAGAATGCAAGAGCTGAAAGAAGATGCATTACTCCCTATGGCGTCACTCATCTGCAGGCACGGGCATGACGTATGTATAAACTGCCCGTCCTTACCTTAATCTCTTCTTCTCCGGTCCGTAGTAGCTAATAATAACCAAACAGGTGACATAGTTGACATGATATACTCTTTGGGGGCTGTAGTAGTCAAAATAATGTCTCCGCATTCTTTTCACAATTAAAATATCCTAACGGGCAAAAAAAAAAAAAAATTAAAAACATAATAAAAAGTTTGAGGTGTCAAAGAGGACAGGACAAGACAAGATTTCAAACAGTTGCGAAAACAAAACCCAGGTTGGGATGTTGAGGCACCACCACCAAGGCTTATAAACAGAAAGGCTCGGGCAGATGGAGATAATTCTCTTTGTCGGGTTTCGTAGTAACCTCGTGAGGATCTATTCATCTAACTACATTCCAAGAACAGCTGCCTAATTGTTGACATACCATCGTCATTAACGAACCAGTGTCTTCATTCACCTATACCCTCATTTGACAAAGACCCTCAGATATTTAGAGTCAGCGATTGACGTACCTGGGAGTCGGGCTTGTCGGGACGAGGGGGACGATATGTGTGCAGAGTCAAAAGGGGTGAATGAAATCCTCTTTTGGAAAAAAAGAATAAATCCTGACAAGAAAAGCGACTCTATTCCAACCAGTAATCTACTCTCCTAAATATGTCACATACTGTAGTCTCTGGTCAAAGTAAAGTACAAGTGAAATTTTCTTTTTTTTCATCTTTCTTGGCAGGATAAATTGGACTCAAACAGAGCATTTAAATTACTAGGAAACTTGGGGTATCACACACCTGTCAGAAAAGTTTAGTAAAATAAAACAACAACAGAGTTGGTTTATTTCAAAGAGAGCTAACCAATCATTGAAGTTTGCAAAGCAAGCTATCACTTTCAAATCTAAAGAAGGCCAAATTTCGCTTCCATTTACCAGCTACAGCACTTGATGTAAACCAGTTCCCAGATGGTAGCAATACAACGGTAGGCAGATGATCTAACAGTTGAATTTTAAGCAGCCGTTTATATTTGTTCAACAAGGTCTAGTAACCTATCAAATAGTTACAACAAAAATAAAGCTAGGATTGCAGACTGTAATGCGAGATTGAACAGCCCAATATAACTTACATTAATTATTATTATTATATTTTTAATTAAGTTACAACTGAAGGGATATTCTGGTGGCCTGAATGTCATCGTTTAAACAGACCGCAGGGAAATTTCTCGGCAGATCTTTTACACAAGGTCCTGCAGTTGCTCAAAACCACATCCTGATAGCATTTTGCATTGTGGAGACAAAAATGTTTAAAATTTGATAAGACAGTTATGAATATTTTATAGCAGAGTTAAAATGTTGTCGTAACACATCATGTCAGGTTTTGGGCTACACTCTATTGTTGTACAAGTGTTAAACAGGGTAAAGGGGAGGGGGGGGGGGGGGAGATATACTATATTTGATTAAACAATTAAACCTGTTGCAACACTTATATTCACTACTCACTTATAGTCACTATTCACTTAGAGTCACTACTCACTTATAGTCACTATTCACTTATAGTCACTACTCACTTATAGTCACTACTCACTTATAGTCACTATTCACTTATAGTCACTATTCACTTATAGTCACTACTCACTTATAGTCACTACTCACTTATAGTAACTGCTCACTTATAGTCACTACTCACTTATAGTCACTATTCACTTATAGTCACTACTCACTTATAGTCACTAATCACTTATAGTCACTACTCACTTATAGTCACTAATCACTTATAGTCACTACTCAATTATAGTCACTACTCACTTATAGTCACTATTCACTTATAGTCACTATTCACTTATAGTCAATTTTCACTTAGATTCACTACTCACTTATAGTCACTATTCACTTATAGTCACTACTCACTTATAGTCACTACTCACTTATAGTCAATATTCACTTATATAGTCAATATTCACCTATATAGTCACTATTCACTTATAGTCACTATTCAATTATAGTCACTACTCACTTATCGTCACTATTCACTTATATAGTCACTACTCACTTATAGTCACTACTCACTTATAGTCACTACTCACTTATAGTCACTATTCATTGATAGTCTATTCACTTATAGCCACTATTCACTTATATAGTCACTATTCACTTATATAGTCACTATTCACTTATAGTCAATTTTCATTATAGTCACTATTCACTTATATTGTCACTATTAACTTCGGTGCACTATTCACTTATAGTCACTATTTATTTATAGCCACTACTCACTTATAGCCACTATTCACTAAACTAATGAAATAGGAGTTACAAAAGAAATATTTTGATTATTTCTGAAATCACAATAATTTCATTCGGTAACTTCCTCTACAACTTGAAAGAGGATGAGTACATTACATTAAATTTGGTCCGATCAAATGAGCCACCATCAGTTCAAAGAAAGAAGGGGGAAAAAATCTAAAACCCACCGCATTTGAACTTAGAGCAAGTACCTGCTGTGTGCAGCTGTTGCTATCTTATCCATGGATTAAATAAAAGAGCTCGAAGGCAAACTGTCATTTTATTTTACTAGCCACCCCAGTCTCTTAACAAACTGATGATCTCTATCATGCCGCGTTCATTTACTGGTTTTCCGATCTTCTCCTACCGATGAACTTCAGCCTGCTGGGCGAGGAGTTTACACACCTGGACCCCCGACGTAATTTACTAAGCACTGCCAGTGGAACACTGATCACATTATCAGAGATTTGTCTGTTTGGTGCAGGATACCAAGAAGTTCCTCTGTTTATCTCTCTGGGCTCGACAAAAACACGACACTGCTTTACGATTGTTGCTACTCAACCAGGCGAGTGAGTTATGGCTCTCTAATTAAACTAAATGAAAATAACCCAGTTTAATGGAAATGATCCCTGGTGACTCTTTTAATGATATTTACATGTATTCGCCATCTGGCGCGCAAACCTGCTAAAGGTATTGCACCACGTCTGCAGAAACACCCCTCGAGCCCTATCTGATACCGATCTCTATCAAAAAAAAAAAAAAAAAACTGTTACGTGATAAAACATATTTGCAACATGACATTAATGAACATTGCAAGAGTCATAATTTGATTAATGCAAATCACTGAAGCTGCCAGTATGTGGTCCTTGATGGTAGGATCACAACTGACTATATATCTTGCAGAACCAGACATATTATTTTATTGTTCTGCTGATATATTTCACAGTGTTAGTTGTTAATTAACTTGGTGGTCATCAATTTATGAGTGGAAAGAACTAAGTTTTCTATGATTTTGTCAAATAAAATAATGTGTTTTGATACGTTCCTCTCTTGGGAGTCTATTCTTTGTTCTTATCGTTATCAATTAGAGGTCTCATTATCAAAATGATTGCATTCGAAGAGAACATTACCCATGTGAGATTGTGTTTGTGGAATGCAAAAAGAGCAGAATATTAACCTGAAGATAGATTCTAGTGAGCATGCATAGAGGAGCTGTATCGTAGAGAAAGGAGGTAAAGGGGAGCTCGGTTTATTGGCCTCACTCCCTTCAACCAAAACGTGGTGAGATGAAAAATGCCAAAAGAAACTGGGATTATCATATATTAATAGCTCTATGTACTGCACGTATGGTATAATACACATCATCTCTCCCACAAGCACTATAGTCCACTCAAAGCCGATGTTATTGAATTATCTCCCACTTTTATCCACACTCCACCCACTCCCCTAATATGCCCTGTTAGATATGTAGCTCACATGGTACCATCATTACCATGAAAGAACATGAATTCGCATTTCCATGTCATGTGAACATCAACAAATTATTTCCCATAATAGCATTAAACCTGTTACTTTTATGTCATTCTGCAGGAAAAGTAATCATGTGCAGGCCACTTGCAAACTCACACAAAACAGATTACACAGATTAAGGCTCTGTATAATTTGCCACATACTCTAAGCTGAAATGCGAAATACTTCAGACATACTTCAGATCAATATCTTATTCAACAGGGTCAATATTTGGTGGAGGGGAGGGCAGTGGAGGCCAACAAAATGCAATACCCCTCCCCTCCCCTCCCTCCACACACACACACATGCAAGTTTGACAAGTCAAATTTACTTGTAAAGTTTTTGTTTTGATTACTGGGGGAAAAATCCTTTTACGAGATTAAGGGGTCAGTGAAATTTATTTAAATATTCACAACGTAAGGTTCACTTGAATAAGAATCTAGGAAAAGGTGTGAGCAGTCTACAACCTGTCTGAGTAATACCATACAGGCTTGGTAAACTTGTTCAATATTGGTAAATTTATATATCCATCCAGTTCCGAGAGCGTGAAACAGTACA
>KN886891.1:74130-94161 GCA_000934455.1 Apostichopus parvimensis
CCCCCCCCCCCCCGCCTCCTACGCCTATGATAATATACATCATCCTTCCTGGATCTCTTGATTGGACACTATCTGGGAGCATTGCATACTACAAGTATCTTTCATAGTTTTCATAGAAAACTAGGAAGGGAGGGTTCAAAGATAAGATTGGAGCCACCACCATTAAAATACATCAAGAGTTGACTTTTGGCAAGGAATTGTGTCTCTGAACTCCTGCTAGTACTCAAACTTATCAAATGGTTGAATCCCCAGAAACAAATTAAAATACTTGTCATATATAAGGTGTAAAGTTTAATAGGGTAGGAGGGTTAAAAGGCTCCCCAAGTATAGTGTGTTTCAGTAGCTGGGATCACTAATCCTACAGGCTAATTAATTACTACCAATTAAACCTAGGTAGCCATTGCACGTGGCTTACCACTAATCTATTAGCCAGCTAGTACTGTATATAGAGGAAAAACTTCCAAAAAACTCTAAAAGAACTCAAAAACGTTCTCGTGTCTCATTTTAAGTTTTTTAGCCAATGTTACATTTAAAATGGATAAGTGTTGTAGAAGTGTAGTAGAAGTGTTGTAGAAGTGTTGTAGAAGTATTACAGAAAAGTGTTGTAGAAGTGTTGGAGAAGTGTTGTAGAAGTGTTAACGTAACTTGCAAACGTTCAGAAATGAGCTAATTAAGAGACTGGTAAAGGAAAGCTGAAGGAATCATCTATTGATGATACCCAAAATTCGTAAGGCAACTTTTAACTTACAGTATGTGAACTTGTGAATGCAAAGATTGTCTCAAATACCCCAAAACTCACTGGTTTGGGTATTTACGAATGACGATACTTGTAATCCAGTCTCCGATACATACACACTCCGATCTACAGACTAGTAACACTCTTACACTGCGGCCCCAATGACCGTCTCTGAAGGTCACTACCCTCTTCCTTCCAAATCTATCTGTTGTTATCACAGGAGGATTCAGAGGGATGAAAATCCAATGCTAAAAAGCAAGTGGTAGAATTCTGACTGCATATTCAGAAGGAAAAGTGTAGTGACCTTAGAAAGGGTCATTGGGAGGGGGGGGGGGGAGGGGCGAGTAAATAGGAATGTTACAAGCTTGTAGATCAGAGATCATATATGAATGTTCAGCACACTGGTAAGAGAGGAATGAAGAATATTTACAAACACCATGCAAATACTGCAAATACATATTCCAAAACTTTCAAAGATGTGTTACAAATTTGAGATTTGTGGCGATTTTAGAATACCCAGCAGTTTCTTAATCGCTATCCAGTCTTCCTTTCAATTGTCGATCTGCACGCTGCATGGCATTCAACATCAACATGTTACTTTCAACAGCATTGCTTACGGTTAAACCCTAACTTTTTAATCAGGTTGTGGGAATATGTTTTATACACTGTATGTATATAAGGCTGGCAGAACGTTTTTAATCCTATCCAAGTCAATGATTTCTTCCATTCATAGAGTTGAGATAGGTGCAGGCTACAAAGTTGTATGTACAGCTTTCCTAAATTGCAATTTACTGTACGTTGCAATGGGGACCAAGATAATCTCATTTTCTCATTTTTCCAGAGACAAATTTCTCTGTTTGTTTTAGGTTTGAGGGACACTTATAAGTAGCAAACCACATCTCCACGTGAAACCAAAGGACGTAAAGCAGAGAAACAGACACAAAAGTTTAACGACTGTTTGAATTGTTATCCTTGTAAGATTACAATCTCTTTGAACGATCAATCGCTGCTTTATCTTTGAAAAGCATGAAAGACTTTAACGTGCAATCCACATGGCCAAATGTGTTTTCTTAGTGCACTATTAATAGTTTCACCATGTAGCTGTTTATGTTTAAATTATGCCTTCTATAACACCATCTCCACATCTGTGTACTGATCGATTACTTTAACAAATGCGTACAATCTTTCCCAAGACCAACATTTGGACTTTTGGCGAAGAGAACAAAACACTGCACACACCAACAGAAGAATCAGAGAGCACAATTTTCTACAAGAACTAGACTTTGTCTTTAAATAAAAAAAAGGTTTAAAAAACTGATTGAGCACTCGATGCTATTTACCCCGAGTCACATCTACGGAAGGTCTTTGCCCCTTGAATTCTAACTAAGTCCAGATGGGGATGCTTGCGACAGTCGTTCCAACCTTATACATCAGGATCAAGGCACATACCATGTGGTTTCTCAACCTCTGCTCTGCTCTCAGTCAAATCAGGGTCTTAGATTTGATTCCTAAAATCCCATACATGTAGCAGGGTTGATAATTTTTTTTATATTTTTTATTTCGGATTTGTTTGATTTAAATCAGATTTTTTTAATCAAATAATTTTTTGAATTCCATTTAAATTGGTCAACACTGCAATGAAGTGATATTGTGGTTTTGTAGAATACATGAAATAGAGAGTGACATCTTTCGGAAAATTACGGAGAAGAAAAGAAAAAATGATCAGATTACCAGTGGATAAGAATTTGCATTTCCCAGCCCAAGATGAAGATTATATAACAATCAAATGTCAGACAAATTGAATATTAATGAACCTCAAGTTACCATGGCAAGATAATTAATTAAAGCTTAACCAGTTCATATTACAAAATATTTCCAATGCCATTTTTTATGTTGAACAATTTGTAGAATCATCAGGCATTGCAATAATAATAATGCATGAATATATATACCCTTAGTACTACAAAATGAGGCCTAGAAGGTGTACAGCTCATGCATTACATTCATTCAAGTCTGCTCAACCATTCTCGTTTTCAAATCAACAGGTCACTAAAACATTGACGGAAACAATGTGTATCTCATTACCGACAGACGTGTCATTTCTTTTGTTACGGCGACAACTCGTTGGTGAGTAAATCTAGGTCAATGGTTTCAATCAAACCGACATCGGTATAACCGGGTATTAAGACATTCTCTAGAAATCCGCAGTTAAATCTAACAATACCATGAACTGTTTGACAATGATGGTCACTATAAGGAGCACTGCACTTTTCAAACTTGTGCCAAATCTTTAAAGCATTCAAAATCCAAAATGCTAAATGTAATTTTTTATGTAACACTAACTACAACAGCTGCAGTTAAAACAAGTTAACAGATCATCAACAATGTACTCAATAATAGTACTGTCTTGCATCATATCAACTTACCAAGATTCCCTGTTGAGTTTTGAATAGGTTTAAAAGGGTTAGGGTTATATCCAGGTTAATTGAGCATTTTCTGTTTTTTTCTTGATTTTTTTTGGGCATAAAAATTTTACTGTCCTGCCAGCAAACTAAATTGTCCTGATTTTCTGGCAAGGTCTTTTGGGCCATTCTTCAAACATACCACTGTTAATAAGGACAGGCAAACTACAGTAAGTAAATGACTTCCACGTGTATACGTACAGCAGTAGAACCCAATGTTACTGTTACTATACATACGTTTACTGTACAATCGTTTCAGAAGCATGACGTAATCGGTATTCAACACATAAACATGACTGATGGCCACTAGGTGGGTAACATTGTTGCAACAACTAAGATAACACTCATGTTAATGTAGCTATTTTGTGATGTAAGTATTGTAAAGATAGGTATAACATCATGAGATGTTTCGGCTAAACTAGTATTAGTATACTCATAGGATGTCCAACTTTTCAACCCCCAAAATATGGTAACCCTAACTACGCAGCATTATGCATATATCATGCATACTTAAGTTCTTGTCCATTGAAGGGCACTGTTGATAGAGACCGATTGGTCTGTTAGGCTTGTGACCGAATTGCACTCTCTGCAATAATTTCATTTTACCCTGTCTGACTTCTCTATCTAGTGCTCCTTTGTTAATCACACTACAATAGCTTTATTAGCACAAACTATTGCAGCTATGATGCGATATCGTCTGAAAATATTACGCTGTAATGGCCAGGACGAGTTATCTGAAAAAAAAGCCAAGCGAAGATTGAAAAAAGGCCTTTGCAATATTTTGTGACATCCCAAATTCACAATGTTCAACATTCCTGGTGTTACACATTCAAAATCGACAGACAATCTCACCCCCCCACCCAGTTTTATTCCCCCAAACCCCCCTCCACCCCCACCCCCACCCCCACATTGTATTTAATTTGTTGTATTGCTTTTAAAATGCTCTCTTGAAATATATCTGTCTTCAGTTTCTGTTTTTAGCTAATAACTCAGTTTGATAAAAAAAATCAATCCAAAAACTCAAGTAACTTCCTGAGATTCTATCCTAATTACCACCACGTTACAATTTTTAGCTACTTGGGCTGCTGCACCAAATGAAAATAGAACTGCCTGTTTCCACCAATCCACTGAACAGAAAACAACCTCAAATTTGACTATGAATTCCCAACTGAGACACAAAAAAACCAATTTGATTTTTCAATCCTACTTGTTCAGCCAAAATTGGGGCCTGGCATTTTTACAGTTCATACACACATAGTAGTACTCTGTTAAACCACTTTGTTAAACCAAAAACATCAGGCAGAAAATTTGACCAGTTTTCATTCACTTTACAGGTTCCTTATTTGACTTGAACAAGACCAGCCTCCTCTACTATCTCTTCAGTAAAAGAGAGATGGAGCAGTTAAATGAATCAAACAAACTCTTCTGTTGCTATGTTTAAAAGAAACAGGTGCATGACCCAAGATAAATATGTCCCTCCAGAGGAAAGCTAAGCTTGGAAGGGAAGACATTGGGTTCCTTGGATTGCAACTGTCTCAGTAGAATTTCTATCCATCCCTCCTCTCCTTTACTGAGGCCCCCCAATTATGTCAGCCAGGATCTTAAAACAGTTGTTATCATCAATCACAGGAAGAAGTCAAGTTCAAGGCAGAACCTTTCCTTATAGTAATGTTAGTGACCTTTCATCACTACCAGAGCTACTAATGACAATAAAACATGTAGCAGAACCCATCATGGTGTCGATGTAGGTCACATTACAACTATGCCACCTCAAATGTCAAAATTGGTTCTTCTTTCTGTCTTAATGTTTAATCACAGATGGATGTTCTTCTTTGTTTTTGGGCAATCTGGGTTGCAGCAAAGTTCTCTTCTATTATCCACTGAGACAAGGAAGAACTGTCCAATTGTCTCAAGATAGGACCTTTCTTTATAGTAACGTTTGTGACATTTCATCATTACCAGAGCTACTAATGACAATAAAACATGTAGCAGAACTCATCACATATTACTAGAATCATGGTGTCGATGTAGGTCACATTACTACTATGCCACCTCAAATGTCAAAATTGGTTCTTCTTTCTTTTTTTTTTCTTTCTTGTTTTGTCCAATTGACCTCCGGACAAATTCCTGAAATTTCTCTTTACATTCAGAAAATCATCCTAGAACATCTTTCAGAAACATGCGCTGTATGTTTTCATAATGTCCTCATACTAAGATTACATGAATAAAGGACACGTTATTGACTACACCTTCATACGATAGCAGTGATTATAATACTAGGTTTGTCAATGAATCTATATATATGAAATTGTTTTAATTAATCATGGCATAAATAGCCAAGTGCTGCAATACTATACCTAAAACCAGTAGCCCATGATTAACAACAAACAAAACAGCAACAATTGTGACAGTTTTCTTTCTTACTTCTTTTTTTGCTTTCTTCAAATATTAACTCCCAAAATTGTCATAGCCTTTGGACAGTAACTTGAAGCTGATAGAATCTGACAGAGGTAATGAGCAGTTTAATCAAAGGCAACCAGGCACTTTAAAAGGAGTCTTTCATGGATAAAAGCTCAAACGTCTCCCACAATCACGAACATTCACAAGTTCTACTCGCAACTGCTAGAATGAAGTATTCTAAAATTCATTTTCCACATATTGCAAGAAATTCCTAGAACTATATATGTTGACATTTTTATAGACTGTGCAAGCTATACCCCAATGTTTAAAACAGGTGCTAATTACATTTAAATCGAAAACAAAAGTTACCGTGATGATCCAATTATTATTGGATTCTCTCCCAATGAAGTTCAATTTATAAAGGAATGCTATTCACTAATTTGTTCTCTCCCCCAAAATGAGCAATCATTAAAGACAGCTTGTTAGCAACATTATACCAGTTTGTTTAAAGTGTGCACCCACCCCTCTGAATTCCAACATAACCACAAAACAGGGCGCAGTGCTAAAACGTTTCCAAATGTGTAGTTAGGTAGATAGGAAAGTGCAGTTGTGGAGTGGGAGACAGGTAAGAGAGGAGCGAAGTAAATCCACAAAACATCTACTAAACATCTAATGCTTGTCATGATAGCCTAGTTCTCTTTTCTATTTTGATATACATGTTCCCTACAATCTCATATAATTATGATTTGGTACTTTATACATTTTCCACAGGAATTAGACATTTTCCAAAGAATGAGCAAATTATGATGTTTGTTCATCAAAAAGTCAACTTGAATGTAAAGGGGGAATGGCTTGTTCATTTGATTTGATGAGAGTAGGGTTCGTTATGATAAGCATCAGAACTTTGTGTGTGTTTATAATAGAATCCATCATGCAGTCTTAAGAATGGTTTTCCACATACCCTGTGCAGGCTAGGTCCAGAAACATTTCTCCTTTCAAATGTCTAAAGGAGAAAAGCCTCAATTAGTCACACATACACCACAGAAGTGTAAAAATTAACAATGCTATAGACGTGTCAATTAATGGTTTGAACACTTATATAAAGCAAATGAAGTACCAGACCTTTTCAAGACCAAAAGTCCAACGGTCGTACAGCTTACTTTTAAGTCTACACACTAATTATGACCTAATGTTAGGGCCTCCTTATTAGTTAACCCAACAGTTAAAACTTCTGCAAAGCCATAAGCTAATGCCTTTCTTTTAATTTTTGGTGAAGGGGACATTCAAAGAGCCATGAATCCCTAACATGATATGCTGTAGCCATAACTCTTTTACCAGAGTTCAATTTTTAGCGATAACCTTATATTACAATTAAAACCTTTCTCGAGTACTTAAGTCATATATTAGAAGTTCTGAAATGAGGATTTTTTTCCCCTTGCTTTTCCAGACTATACTTCAAAATTCAAGGACTTTCAAGACATTGTGAAGAGGTTTTTTCCTTCTCCCTACTTTCCCCAAATTTCTAGTCTTTTTCCAGACCATGTACGAACCATGACTAGAGTCACTAAATTTTCATAGTGATGTGACTCAGTTGCTAAAAGACAAGAGCAGCATAACTGTACAGATCATATATGTAATAAGATAACACAAACTGTATGCGGTACTGTGATTAATCAAACAATGGAACATTAAACAATATCCCATCTTTGATTTCAACTCTTTTCAATTCTCCTCCCCAACACTCTACCCTTCCTTCCTCCCCTCCTTTCCAACCCCCCACATTTCCTAGTTTGCCCCACACTTTTTTGGCAAGAAGTTAACCACTTCTAACTAGTGTGAAAAGTTTATGGCAAAACTTACAGCACTTACTAAAAGAGAGGGCGGTATTTCACATTACAAACAAACAGCACAACTTTGTTTGTATCAATTGCCTGTATCAATTTACCAAGTCCAATGTTACCTTTGGAGGCAACTTGCAAGCACAGTAAGCATTGCACAGAATGAACCAGCCTATCTCTCATGCAAAGATTGCAACATGTCATTATTAACTCAAACAATAAGTTTTCTTCTTGCAAAATCGGATCTCTTTAAGTGGAAAGACTACTGAGTTTGTGCTAGATGTTTTGCACAGTACTACAGTAATTCTTTCATTCAAATTTTAACAATCTCAAGAGTGGTACTTAAACTGTTCAGTATTTTCCTGGATGACAAATTCACCAACGTGTTCCAAGTGATTAGGGTGGCCACAGACATGAAGTCAAAATGGAGGACACGACCAAAACCCTAGTCATGAATCATGTTTCAAAAGCTTGCGGGAGAAACACTGTGCAGATTATATCTGACACAATATTGATACCTTTCAATTCCGTAAAAATATGAAATTTTGTCTCCAACTTTTTAGCATGCAAAATTCAAGTAGAAGCTCCATAAAGTAGTTATTAACCTCATTTCCCAGCCATTAAGTTCATTGAGTGACCATTAATGGACTGTCTAGCACATTAAGTAGCAATACTATTACTGACACATTTTAATAACAGGTTTGTGGTTAATACCTGGAAAAATAAGCTTGGAATTGAACAACCTAAAGATGAAATTGGAAAAAAAAAATTTTGTTCCACCAGAACTTAAATTAATGTGCACAACTGTACAGATAAATTTTGATACGAAAGTCTCTTTCATTCCACACAACTTTTCTGGTCTTTTCTACATTCCTTTTACCCAGAAAACAACCAGTTTCAGACTTAGTTTCATCACAAAACTGAAAGTTGTCCCATCAGTTAATGAAATTACATTGTCATGGAAATAAAAACGATAGAGATTTATCAAACTTGATACAAAAACCAACTGTAGGCGATGGATACCCCCCCCAACTCCCCTCCCTCAATTTTTTATTTCTTTCTTTGAAGTAATAAACAGCAGTGCAAGCAAATAAGCAAGGTATTGGATATGTATGTTTACCATGAGAATGCAGGACTATAACCTCACCTTCAATACCAAATCTGGAGTAACACCTCTGATTGGTTCCAATACAGTTCCACATTTTCCTGCCCAGATGAAAGAGAAAATTAGGTTAAGAAATAGAATCAAAACTTCAAAGTAGTCTTGCAGATGTTGAAGCAGGAGGTAAAGGTTTTCATTCAAATTTCCTGGAAAGAATTAGAAGGATATATAAGTAGAAAATCCCTATTTCCAAATGGGACATGTTTGGTTCCTGTGTTCCTGTAAAGCAGTAACAGTTTAACACTATAAAAATATAAAAGTCTGTTCAGTTTTACCATAACAACTTTAATATTCGTGCAAAAAAAACTGCGAAAATAAATTTCAAATTCAAGTTAATTGCACAACTTTTGAAATACTACCATGATAGTTGTGCACAGGATCAGCAAATTTGGGCTGCACATTTTCCTTTCATTTCCAACACTATTCATCCTAGTTCAGAATGTAATCCTTTAAATTCTCTTCTTTTTTTCTCTCTTTTGCATTTCTTCTGTCGTCTTTGTATGTAAATAACCTAAATAGGTACTCTTGAAATGAACACATACTTCAAAGGATTAATATAGGTCACCTAGTGCTGATAGTCGACTCTTTCTTTTGTAGTTGATTAATCACACAGCTCTTCTCGCGATTACTCGGTTACAGTTATGACGTCATCATTCTTTTATCATTTTTACTGTCAAAACAAATCTTTCTCTATGGTGCACTGTCTTAATTTGTTCTTGCGTGTCTTAACGTGTGGTGTACCAAACAAAAATGTGAACAACTTTCAATCTACGAAATTTCTCAAAATCCTTCCTTGTAAATCAATAACTTTCGAATGAATCTACTAGGGTACTACAACTACTATCACTAATGAAAACGAACGCGCAAACAATGAATAGATGTAACACCTTGGAGCAGGGTGATGATTAGTATGCAAGAGTTTTCTGTAGAAGGACGTTCAACGTTGTAGGTTAGGCTCTAGCCTAGCACGATAGCAGGCACATATTTTGCACATTGAAATTTAACTACACTGCAATCACACTCGATCAGACATCCTATAAATGTGAACCAGGCCAGTGAAGAAGTAACTGTAAACATGTTTGAATGTATGACAAATACAATGGCAATCGTTAATGATTAAGAGCTTGCAAATTTGCGATGATGCGCAATGATCAAACATTGCTAGGGCTGAATGTTCCACTGAAGAACAAGCCATTACTGACAAGTGAACCATGAATCTAACCGGAGCAGGTGCTTGCCGATTTTTAACACAGCACAATGCTAGAGTAGCATTGTGAGAACCTGTACTTTTGCGATATTTGCTGACAAACTGCTTTAGTGTTGTTTTTGATAGGTTAGGCCATTTTTCCAAAGCAGATTATGTGTAGTGCTAGCTTGTAGTTGAGTAACCGCAACTTAGGTTTTGAGCACGATTAAAATCAAACTTCCACTGTGTAATCGCGACTACTGGCGATTAATCGATTACAACTATCAGCACTAAGGTCATCAACTGGAAATAATTTATCTAGTATCACATCCCAAAGTTATACGACAAATGGGCACATTGCTATCTAGAGAAGTGAAAAGATGTATAGCAGTTTTTGTACATAAGTACCATAGTACTTTGTAAGGGAACTGTATTCAGAATCTTCAACAGTTTTATACAAACTTTGAGCACTAGATTATTCCTTGACCAATGGAAAATAGTTTGAGAAAGGATGAGTCTTCTCAGGTATAGATGTTTGCTAAATATGTACTAATTGTTAGCCTGTAAATAGTGCATTTACTTTGTAACTTAATAGTCTATATATATTATACTTAAAGATACCAACAATACTATCATACAAGCAAGAGAAATTTTAAATTTTGGAAGGGAAATTCTATGCCATTGCCTCACTTTTTGAGGCTGGTGTGTATATCATGTTTGTACACCGCATTGAGCTGGTAACTGTTAGAGCAAAAGAGGAAGCATCTTTCAGCACCGATTATAAATATTGGTAGACCTATGACTTTTATGCTATTCAGCTATTGCTAATCTGGTCAAGAGAAGATTTACCATCTGGTTAAGCTGTTTCCTTAGCTAGTGGTTTCCAATGGTCAAACTGGTCAAATTATGCTGCAAGGAACATGCAGCTTCAATTTACACAAGATTATGACACAGGAGCATGTATTCCAAGGATATCTGTTAACACGTACCATAAACAACAAAAGAACCAGAGGTAAGCACCAAGCCTAACATTACATTACACCTCCACTTAGCCCCAGTAAGGTAGCCGAAGTTAGGCCTTACTCCCTTAGTATGGTGGTGTATGGATAGATTTGTGTACTATATATATGTAGCTGCATTGATAGACATTGCAGAACTTAGCCATGTTCGTAAGTTAAATTGTATCCATTGTTTCATTCGCAACTTTAATTAACAAAGCCACAAAAGAAATGGCCAGAGTACTTTTTAAGAAAAGTCACCCAGGAAAGAACCTGGGCACAAAAACCAAACTACCGAACAACTGATCCGCTCTCAACCCCAGTCCCCTTGCATCGGGACTGTGACTGTGTGATCATCATCTGGTGTGCATCATCATTACCTTCGAAAGGGAACAGATACATTACTACACATGATCTTAGCCAAAAGGCTGAGAAGCGAATTTAGAGTGTACATAAGCCAGTTCTTGAAAAGAATAATTCATAGGAAATGGCCAGAGTTGACACAGTGAAACAAGGAAATATCAGTTTGTATTCTGAGAAACTTTTGTAAATTATTTCACCCATTTAGCAGAATTATACAGTAGCCTAAACCTCAATGCACAAGCGACTATGGGAAAACTTTCCTTGCTTCAAGCTGCTTAACTTCCGACCGTTACTTGTAAGTAAAATTCTTTCCATTCCTGGTTGAATCTGTTCAAACCATCGACGAAATCCAATTGCTGAAGGATGGAAATATACAGCTAAGCAAACACATCACTACAATCCTTTTACTGTTTAGATGAACATGAATGCCCTTACTACCTTAGGCCTTACTATTGCGAATTGACAAATTACAGTAGCTAGTTATACGTATACCATCATATTATGATTTACAAACTAGTTTTAATAAAAATCTCATGAATTTTACAACTATCAACAATTTTCGTTTTCTGGTAAGGATAATGAATATTTCTTGGAAGACTCACTGAGATACTGAGATCGAAATTCTGCAAAACTACAATTTGGTGGAACGCATCCATTCCTGCTACTGTACTGTACACATAGGCCTAGGCTGCACTAGAACTGTAGTGTAGAACTGGAAGCCTAACTAAGGTTACTGCAGTGTAAGTTAACTTAGACTAGATAACGACTAATGTTAGGCAACATGTGTTATTATTACACAAGAGTGCCATAGAAAGTACCAGTTAGCCCTGTAGACAACACATCAAAACCCATTTGGTGGACTGGCATATCCATTGATACAGGTAACATGGATACATCTCTTCAGTTCTTATTTTGATTCACCTTATTCGCTCAGCACATTTGCCGTCCGAAGGTTTCGCAAGTGTAGACTCACGTAAGGCCTAGCCCCTGTCTAAACAATGTGCCTGCAACAAAAAATAAGTCACACACACATGACACCTGGCACACACAACACCACACATCTCGAGAGAACAAAGACAAAATACAAGAACACCCCCAAAAGCACACACACACAAAAAAAAAAATAAAAAAAAAAAAAACACCCCACCCACATAGACCCTCTGCGCTAAAAGAAAAAGAACATCACAAAAGAACGAATAGCTAAAACAAACAAATAAAAAGCATACACATACAGACAGACAAGGGACGAACGAATTGTAACAAAAAACAAACAAAGCAGGGACCTCAACAAACAAAGCATCGCTCACTAACGAGCGAGAACCAACCGACCACCCAGGACGAAGGATCTTTCAAAGAAAAAAACAAAAATAGAAAAAGATGAAAAGCACACTGGGACACACACACAAAAACACACAACACAACAAAATGTACACGCCCCCCACATATACACGAAAACTACACATATGTCACACTAAAACATAGCAGACGACAATATTTGTTTACAACAATACTTATCCTTTCTGATTGGTGGGAAGTGTTATTGTCACGAAAGGTGCACTCATAAATGCAAACGTGTTTAGAAGTACAAATTACATTGTTTTACCAATTTTTTCATTATGTAAAGCCAATACGCATCACAATTGTCATTCGGGAAAAAAAACTTCCAACTGCCACCATTTTGTCATCAAATTGTTGATTGTGTGTGATTTGTTAATGTCTACAGTATTATCTTGGAATATTTAGCTTTGACAAGTTGGTCTCGAAGTTCAATAAACATGGGATGTAGGTGGGGTGCATTAGAGAGGATGGAATGGAGAGATGCTGTGCAAAGTTTTCAATTACCATGATTTGCCAGCTTCCAGATTTAACAGCTATTGTGGAAATTAAAGTAGCATACTAACATAACCACCTAAACTTACGACAAACATTTACAGAAGAGTTTGGCACTTGATCTTATAATTTTGGACAAGTACAACAAAATCTAACAAATATTTCTCAAGTTACAATTACAAAGGATAAATCTAATACACTAGCTTCTCGGCATTTTGGCTAAGATCATGTGTAGTATCTGTTCCCTTTCGAGGGGAATGGTGATGCACACCCGACGATGATCACACAGTTACAGTCCCGATGCAAGGGGACTGGGGCTGAGAGAGGATCAGTCGTTTGGTTTCGTACCCAGGTTCTTTCCTGGGAGACTTTTCCTTAAAAAAAACTAATACACTAGTAACAGCGACATAGCCAGGGTACGGGAGGCCAAGATCCACAAAATATGTCTGCCCCCCCCAAAAAAAAATTGGTCATGCCTACCCACCTAGAAAAGCATTGGGTCCACATACAAACAATAGTCGAGCTTCGCCCCTGGCTGGTAGTTCATGATTCAAATGGAAATATATTCTTTTGTTTCTTTTTCATATAGATATTAAAATCACACTGAAAGTGAAACTCAGATATTTTCAAAATTGATAGCTGTTTCCTTCTTGTTTGAAATAAAATCACATTAAATGGTACTGGGTTTTTTCTGGGATTTAAGGAGCAACTCTGTCCCCAAAAGCTTCATAAAAACTGCACAAAAGTTCAAAAGCAGAAAGACAGAGGGAATTGTTAACATCTTTGCTGTTCGTCAGGATCATCGACATTTTTCAAGGATTATAAAGAGCGGATTATAAAGAGCAGATGTGCCCCTAGGGTTGTTGTCGACTTCCATGTGGGGGGAGGGGGTGGAGGGGAGCGGGGTGTGGAGGTCCTCCCCAGAATAAAGATACATTGTATTCTGAGGCATAGGTAGGCTATTCATTAGGTCTACAAGCAAGAAAGTCCTGATGAATATTTTTAATTTCTTTATGAGCGATTGAAAAAGGAGGTGTACATCCAACCCCCCCCTCTCTCCCCCGCCCGGATTCTACCATTGTTGAGAAGAAAAGCAAGGAACAGTTAAATATTCTTAAAAAACTTCTAAAAACAAAATTTTACATAATGTCAATCACATAGACGAATAACCAAAGACAAAAATACCTGAATATATTGCATTTACAGCCGATGATTCTTTATTATTCTTCACTACACAAAGTACAAAATGACAGACTACCCTGATGCCCTTCATTATCTTTACAAAAGATATTGACGAACATTTTATTCTGTGATAACTGTTAATTTTTGTTTTTTATAGCTCAAGATATTATAAGCCAATGACAAAACACTCATAATACAGCAAGAATTCCCAAAATTGTATTTAACCAAACGAGTATGCTAGGAAAACTTTTCAATGAAGAAAAGAAGAAGAAGAAAAAGAAGGCATTTAAGTGAAATGCAAACTACTAATTGAGTTGCAAAATAAAAAACCTCTTTTAATTTGATTATATTTTACAAAACTCATGTCATCGCTTTAAAACATTTAAGTGAAAGATCAGGATATTGTACAACATGTACAACACTGCATATCGATACTTACCTACTACCATTCAAATATCTTACTACAAAAAAAGCATATATCGTCGCTTGGGTTAATGGTCGATGACATTAAGTAGTTAACCATATATGCAGTTTAATAGAGTTCCATAGAGAGAGAAAGAGAATATGTCAAGGTTTCTCGTAAACATATTTAAATGTGAAGCAATCAAGTGATAACAGGTTCCCATTTGATCAAGAAAAGCAGAAACGATACCATCAAGAAAAGTTGGGTAACATCAAAATATTTCATATTATTAAAGATTTTATCCTTTGAAATTTATAAGTTGCACCGGTTGGCAAATTAAAAAGTAGTCTATTTAGTTTTAATATCTCATGACACCAACAAAAGGTGGGTTAGTTTTGTAAGAAAAACAGTATATCAAAGAGTTATTCATACGTTTGTGTGAAATCAAGACCATGAATTCAAGGGTATTAATGGGTTGCTACTCTTTTGCAAATTGTACAGAATGTATTAGACGACTACTTTATGTTTGACATTATTACAAGTAAAATAGCACAACTACTCACAAAATTATTTCCAGTTTTCCACACAAAAAAAAAATTAAATCTGAAGAAGGGTTTTGTGCAAAATGTGCCAAGGAAGGATATTGAAATTAATCAGACTGGAAGTTTCCTATTTTTTTTTCTACAATAGAAAATTATTAAATAAAAATCTCTGAAAAGGAATAGTCCAGCAACCTGCAGCCTGGCTAAAGAAGTAATAAAAATAATTCAAGCAATTTGAAGACCAAAAAATATAGATGCCAAAAAAAGGAATCGAATAATATGTATGAAAAATATGCACTACTTGTCGTCATTAAGTATTTAACATAACTTATGTTAAAAATGAAAATCACTGTAGGCCAGTGTAAAGTATATTTTATTCTATTTAAACAAAGATGAACTACTATATTAAATATAGTGAGAACTACACAAACAGAGAAAAGACATGCAGGGATATGCATCCAATTATGAGAACAAAACATAATATTATACCAGATGGAAAATCAATCATGATGATGAGGAAATTGTGTTCACTGAGCCAACGAGGAGCTTTGTTTGCTTAAAGACCTCAAAATACAATCTTCGTTGAGAACTAGATGTTAGCTGCAGCACTATAGGTACATGTATACTAATTTGCTACAGATAATTGTTACAATTCCAACAAAAAATCACTAAGTTTAGAACATCATGATGGCAATTGTTTTGTGACAACCAATGCAATCAATCCATTTCAATTACTACTTTGAGATTATGTCAAATGAAATGGGGGTGAGGGTGGGGTGAGTTAAAAGTCCTGTGCTACATTTCACTATAGACTATCGCAAAACAAGATTTGGTAGCAAAGACTATACCCTGTGGCAATGCATCTCTTTAGTTGCCTAAGTAATGGCAAGTTTTGTAATAACCCAAAAAATTACAAAAGACAATTTTCTGCATAAAAGTTCATAGTACAGCAAAAGATGATAAACAATGCAACTCCAAGAAAGGTGCAAACGATCTGGGGTTTCGATGGATTAAACATCATCAGAATTCTGGTAAAAATGGTAAGTGGACTTTCTGTGCATATTTAAGCTTATTGAAGAGAAAAAGAATACCTTGGATCTACGAATGGTTAGTTTTACATTACAAAGTTTACACCTTGTTAACCCTCTAGCCAAAGTTCAATTATGTGAAACTACGTAATTAATGTGTGTACAACTGTCTGCAGAACTGATGTGGACAATAAAATACCAATTAATGTTAACAATAATGATTTTCCCTCAGATGCAACTGTATGTATGGATTTAAATGCTTTTGTATGCTTTCACATAACACTTGCTATATTTACTTGATAAATATACATTATGAAAGTTGGACAATTCTCATGTAAAAAATTACACACATATACTTGATATCCACTTGATAGATATATAGTTTGTACAACTGTCGTGAAAACCACATGATGGACATTTCTTGTTTACTTTATCCCGTAGTTACACATATACCCGATACACGTACTTGATACACATACTTGATACATGTTTTATATTTTGAAAAGCACACAAAGAGCAATCCCTACAAGAAACTTCACAGATGTTTGGCACCTGAAATTTTCTTGCGAGATGTCAGCATAACACAAGTTGGTGGCTATAAAGATTCAGCATTAAAAGTAAAGTTTAATGTGAGTTTACGAAGACTGCCGGCAATCGTGTGGTCGACCTCAGAAACTATTAAAAAACCCTGGTAATAAGCCTCACTCTCTTCAATATGTAGAAAAAATAAAAAACAACCCCCAATTTTCAAAAAATCCAAGTGAAAGCCCCCCCCCTCCCACTCCAACAACAAAGGGGAAAAAAGGGAAAGAAGCAACCAAAAAAAAAGCGCTAGAGGCCCCTGAAAAACCCTATAAAAAAAAAAAAACACACAGGAAAAAGATTTTTTTTTTATAAAAATAGAACATGGAAATAATATACCAAATAATATACCAAAGTACCAGTATTCATTTTGACAGAGAAAAACTTGATACAACCTTACTATAAGCAAAGAACATTTTGATTAAAAAAAGATAAAAGAGGGAAAAATATTGTTAAGTTTCGGCATTAACCAAATGACATGTGCAACCATGGATTAGATTACAAAGAGCATCATTCAAAACTGAGTCCTTCACAAATTCCAGATGACGCAGAAATAACTTCCTAATTTCATTCAAGGTGATTGTGTTACACAAACCATGAAGAAAAGACATTTAGTGGGTCGTATTATGGGTAGGGAACAGTAGGAAATTGACAATTTACTTCCTTCACCCCCCCTCCACTTCCTATGTTCCACCCACCCACACCCCAGTCCCCTCCCAACTGGCAGTTTGTGGCATTTGGTTTACTCTTAAGAGAAAAATTTGTAACAAGTAAAATGAATCAACTTAACATCAACATAAAGTCATTTAAGTCGCTAAATTCTCCAGAAATATGAAAAGTATAGCCTCATTGACATTAGGCAGTCTCAGAAATAATCACAGTTTGAAGTGAACACACACAAAAAAAAAAACATTAGTAACTCTTAAATTAGTTTTACAGCAAGCGAATTTTTGTCACATATCTGTCTCCAATAACGAATAAAATGGCAATAGCTAGATAGCAAGGTTCAAACTTAAGTACTTTCTCTATTTATCATTTTTTTATTATTTTTTTTTCATTTTAAGGAAACTTATTGATTTATGAGTCAAGATATTTCAAAACTATCATATCCATAAAATCCTAGCAGTATTTTTTAAGCAATTTAGTTCCCTGAAAAGGAAGTAGATTTAACCAAAAAAACAAAAACAAAGGCAGTGTCTCTTTGAACTGTCCTGACATCATTAGTACACTCTAGTTGGTCACAAATTTGTCTTTTTCTCTCTATTCTTCTTTGTTATTCCATTTCCAACAAAAAGTGAAGATTTCACACAATACTATACACTGTTTTCATGACAGATTTTTGCATGCTACACAGGGTGATTTATTCTCATTGGCTGTATGCTCATTGGCTGTAGCGTTAGCATTAGTTTCCACAAATGGTGCTACACTGTCTGAATTTTCACAAAAAAATGTATGAAGATGATAAATGCTAATTAACAGTAAGTTCTTGGTTTTACTGCCCACTTGTGAGACTTCTTGAAGTCGAAAATTAAAACCAACTTGAGAGCGTGTGCCAATAACTAATGATCTTCCAAACTTATCCGTTTATAATACTAATGTTGTCAGTGTTATACAATTGAACGACCATAAACTACAGAACAAGTAAAGATCATACAGCGACCAATGTTATAAACTGGTACTTTTTGAAGGAAGGTAAAGTATAAATGCTTGTTAGTATTCCAAAAAAAGATATTAAATCTACTAAAGTATTAAAAAAAAAAAAATTCTCCAAATAAAGAAAGTCATCCTGATAGTGGTTTAAGGCACAGAAGAGAAAGACAAATTTATAATGTTGTCTATGTTGTCTAGCAGCTTGAAAAAGAAATAAACAAACAACAAACAAACAAACAAACAACAACAAAAAAACAAAAGAAATTAGTTACTCTATACTGTTATCTGACTTAAAGAGATAAATGACAACATAACTAACGGCGTATTTTTGACTGACGTCTGGACAACTCCCAGCCTTGTCATCTAATAAAAACCTAAAGACCTGTTTTCTGCTCTGTTACATTCAGTTTTGCCGAATGTTGTCTCTGTTAATGTTTGGCACATATGTTGGTTAATGGATAAATAAGATGTGTAAGTAATTGAGTATAGATTACATTAAACAAACATTACATTTGCAGAGTAATGATCCAACAGCTGTTAAATCCCGGAGCTAAACTCACGTCACATTAAAATAATACGGGAATGAAATTTCACAAGGAGAACCTGATCACTTGTTACCATAGAAACCAATGCATGAACCATAAACTGGGTATTTATTAATATATCTACATGCAAACCAAGGCCAAAACTGTTCTTGATCAGCGGAAGCATTTTGAATCCAAATTCTACAAAAAACGTTTGTACCCTTTTACGTCTTACCCCTCAATTATTCATATCCAAAGTTCTCAAGACTTCCATGTAACATACTGTTTTACTATGTACAGCAAGAAACCTACACACTGTGAAGTTTGCAATGGTAAATGAAAAATTTCTGAAAATCGCTTGAAGTATACACAATTCTCAAACCCATCTGTTACATATATATCAACTTCAGCCTGCAGCAGCATTAATAGCACTAATGTTTGAAACATCCTTCACAACCACCAAAGAGGAAACATGCCCTATTATGCATATTCATAATTTTAATAAGAAGATAATGAAGTTCGATAGTATGACAGAAAACACCACCACCATACATATATAATACATACGTACATACATACATACATACATACATACATACACGCATACATACACGCATACAAACAAACGTACATACATACTATATCATAATAGTAGCTGAGAACGGCTCTTTGGCAACAGAAATTGAATATAAATCAAGATAGTAAATTTGGTTGCCTAATTTAGCTTTCTGCATTTCTTAACCATTTTCCACTTACTTCAAATTCATTCAAGTTCTGAATAAACAAATCTTCCCAAATTTTACAGTGCTCATCTTGTCCATTAAGGGAACTCGAGCAGCCATGGCTAAAAGCATCAACGTAAGCTTGACCTGCCAAGGAGGTTTTGCACATAACAGGTTCACAGTAGATACTGGTTATTAAAATTGAGAGAATTTGTTGACTAACAAACAATATTGATGTGTGTAACCACCTATGTGATGATACAACCATTGCATTCCTATTTTAAGCAGCTGCTCTCACACTAATCCTTAAAATACAAGTTAAGGCTTCGATTCCCAAAACACATTTACTGCTGATCTGTTTGATACTTCATTTAAGATATCTTGCTTCATCAATGTTAATATGTATATGTAAAATGCAGAATG